>PVJO010002428.1:0-143918 GCA_004026905.1 Hystrix cristata
GAAAAATCACAAACTGGGAGAAAATTCTTGCCAGCTGTCCCTCAGACAAAGGTCTAACATCCAAATATATAAAGAACTCAAAAAGATCAAACCTCCCAAATTTAAAGACCCTATCCAAAAATGGGCATCTGAAATGAATAAACATTTCTCAGATGAAGAAATAAAAATGGCAAATAAATATATGAAAAAATGTTCAACATCATTGGTCATTCGAGAGATCTAGATCAAAACAACACTAAGATACCATCTCACTCCAGAAAGAATAGCTATTATCAAGAAATCAACCAATAACAAGTGCTGACAGGGCGGCGGGGAAAAAGGAACCCTCCTCCACTGTTGGTGGGAATGTAGACTGGCCCAACCACTGTGGAAATCAGTGTGGAGATTCCTTAGAAAACTACAACTAGAGGTTCCATTTGACCCAGCTATTCCTCTGCTGGGCATCTTTCCAGAAGAATTAAAATCATCATATCACAGTGATATATGCACAACCATGTTCATAGCAGCACAATTCTTAATAGCTAAGTCTTGGAAACAACCTAAATGCCCAACAACTGATGAATGGCTAAAGAAGATGTGGTTTTTCTACACAATGGAGTACTACACTGCCATAAAAATGGATAAACTGGAGTCATTTGTATGTAAATGGATGTTCCTTGAGAACATACTATTAAGTGAAATAAATCAGACACTTTTCAGTACACATCGAATTGTTTCTCTGATATGAAAAACCATAAGTGTAAATAAGGACAAAGGGGTAGAATAGATATTATGTTAAAAAAAAGAGAGATAGTATTCAAAAGAGAGAACTAGATAGGGAAAAGGGGGATAAAGAAGAAAGTTAAAAGAAAAGTAAGATGAAAGAAAAAAATGGTAAAATGTAACTACACTTGTTGCAAATAGGGAGGGGTGGGTGAATGGAAGGGAGGGGAAGGGGGGGAAGAGGGGGGAAAACCAAGATGTACCATGTACAGGTACAAAATAACCATGTTGATTATGATCATTATGTATACAATGTACCAATGCATGTTCTTGGTAAAAATAAAAAATTAAAAAAAAATAAATAAAATCTCAGCCTGTGTGATCTGACTCACTCATCTTCTCCAGCGCATGCGAACAAAACTAAGTAAACAAAGCCTATTGCATTTCCCATTAAGATGAAAAATATGGGTAAGAGTTCTTCCCCAAGTTGAATCTTTTTTTCCTACCCCAGCTCTTCCCAGGAGGACAAGGTGAGAGGTGGAAAGTCAAAGAATTTGGGATATAAAGTTGTAATTTTTGCACCACTTAGTTGCTGTGGATTTAGGGCCATGCCCCTTGACCCCTATGGACTTTAGATTCCTCAACTCTAAAAAAGGATGACAATAAGAGCCATGTGTCAGTATTAGCAGTAATGTACTTAATTCACAGACCGTGGTTACACCGCAGGGTTCCCAGTGAATCAGTCTCCCGGTATTCATGTCCTTGGATGGTCTCCCACACTGACTCTGGCTCCAGCTGTAAGACTTGCTTGACTAATGAGACATAACCGACACAGCAGAGGTTTGATAAGCATTTGCATACTGAGACTGACCCTTCTGGAAAGTTGTGCAAGGAAGTTTGGACTATACTGCTTAAAATGAAAGGTTCCAGTCTTCCAGCCATCCCCACTACTATGGCTTACATCTTAAATATCCCCGTAAAAGCTCCTGTGTTGAAGTCTTGGTCTCCAATACAGCAGTGTTCAGAAATGGGGCCTTTTGGAGGTAAGTGGATCACGAGGCCCGTGATTTTGTGAATGTATTAATCCACTTACAGATTTATGGCTTAATGGACGATTGGGAAGTTGTGGAAAGTTTGGGAGGTGAGGCCTAGTTGGAATGAGTAGGTCCTCGGGGGAGGCGCTGGAAGGGATATTTTGTTCTCAGGCCCTTCCTCTCTTTCTGCTTCCTGGATGCCACGAAGTGAGCAGCCTTGCTCTGTCACATGCTCCCTGCTGTCATGTTATGTCTCACCAAAAAACCAGAAGGCCATAGAGCTAAGTGACCATGGACCCAAACCCCTGAAACTGTGAACCAAAATAAATCTTTCCGTATTGTAAGTTGTTTAAGATATTTCGTCACAGTGATAGATGGAAAGTTAACGCACCCACCACGCAAGGCCACCTTAGACCCTGCAGCTCCAGCCAGACCACCAACTGCTTGCAGCTTCTTGAATGAGCCCAGACAAGACCAGGAAAAGAACCCAGACAAACCACAAAATCTTGCAAAATAATACACTCAGTTTGAGGATGGCTTGTTAAGTACTGATTCACAATTGCTATACCAACATTTTAAAAATATTTATGCATGCCTATTGTGAGACAAGAACTATGGCGGACTTCAGGGATACAGTGGTAAACAGAGAAATGTGGATCATTCTCTAATGATTTCACATTCTAGTGGGGAAGACAGACTAGAAAAATAAAGTGATTGCGCACTGTGTTGTATAGTATGAGGGACAAAGTTTAACAACCACAGCAGAGATTAGCAGGGAATAGTATGTGCTTTCAATAAGATGATTAGTGACACCTGTCTGAGAGGAAATTCAAGCCCAAACATAAAGAATGAGAAGTAGCCATGCCAAAGATCATATAGAACACATGACTAAGATGTAAAATATGCACATTGATAAACATAAATGGTTGATTAATAGTATCCACTTAGTCATGCACCACATAGCAATGTTTTGGTTAGTAACATACTGTATATATGCTTGTGGCCCCATAAGATTGTATTTCCTAGTGACATTGTAGCCATCTCACTTTGTGTTAGTGCACTTTATGATGTGTGCACAGCACATTTATCACCACATGTCACTGTTGTTAAGCAGTGCACGATCGATCACATGCACTACACAGGAAGAGGTCAGTGTGTATCTACTTCCTGCTCTCTCCCCCCTGTATCACCATTATTATCGGTCAGGGTTCAGTTAGGAAAATAGAAATTGCCTGAGGTTTATCGACAGAGGGGATTTAAAAACTTTTTAAATTTTTATTAGCACACGTTTGTAGTACATAATGATTACATTCATCATGGGGAATTGGTGCATGTAACATAATATATCCTAATTTTTTTCTCTTACTCGCCATCCCCTTTAAAAAAATTTTTTTTGCCAGCATCAGATTCATTTATTTGTAACTTACTACTAAGTTGATTGTCATAAATACAGATTAACAATCAAAATAACAGGCAAAAAAAAAAAAGCTATATGAAGCATGTAAGACAATTATACTAAATCAAGTTACACTTTTAGATACACTGTCCATGCTTAATTACAATAACTTCATTTCTCTCTTTGTTTACTGTTGTCTTTTGTTTTGTATTTTATTTGTATATTTGGTTTATCATTTAAGCTTGTGTGTCTGATTTACTTCACTTAACATTATGGTCTCCAGGTGCATGCATTTTCCTACAAATGACTCAAGTTTATCCTTCTTTATGGTACAATAGTACTTCATTGTGTATAGATACATTTCCTTTATCCATTCATCTGTTGCTGGACACACGTATAGCTGCTTCCAAGATTTAACTATTATGAACTGTGCTGCAATATACGTGGGTATGCATATATCACTGTGATATGATGTCTTCAGCTCTTTCAGGAAGATACCTAGAAGGTGACTAGCTGGGTTAAATGGAATTTCTATTTAGTTTTTTGAGGAATCTCCATAGTGGTCATTCCAGTTTATACTCCCACGAACAATGAAGAATTCCTTACCTACCTGCCCCAAGCCTTCCTTGTTATTGATTTGCTGAAGATAGTCATTCTTTTGGAGTGAGATGGAATCTCAGTATTGTTTTAATTTGCATTTCTCCAATGGCTGGTTGGAGGAAAAAATGTTGAACTTTTTTTTTCATGTATTTATTGGTCATTTGTACTTCTTCATCTGAGAAGTGTTTATTCATTTCAGATGCCCATCTTTTGATTGGATCTTTGAATTTGGGGGATCTAATTTTTTCTTTTTAGTTCTTTATATATTCTAGATGTTAGTCCTTTGAGGAGTAGCTGGTAAAATGTTTTTCCATTCTGTAGGTTGTCTCTTCACTCCGTTGGTGGTTTCCTTTGCTCTGCACAAAATCTTTTTAGTATATGTGCTGCTGAAGGGAGCACAAGTTGGAACTTTTTAATTTTATGTGATCCTATTTGTTGATTCTTGGTATTATTTCCTGTACAATGAAGGTTCTGTTCAGAAAGTCTCTGCCAATGCCTATGTCTTCTAAAATTTTTACCCATTTTATCTTCCAACAGATGAAGTGTTTCTATTTTAAAATTTAGATCTTTGATACATTTTGATTTTAGTTTAGTGTATGGTGAGAGATACAGGTCTAGGTTCTGTCTTCAGCCAGTTTTCCTAGCACCATTTGTTAGAGACTATCTTCCCTCTAGTGAGAGTCGTTGGCCCCTTTGTCAAAGATAACGTAGCTGAGTGCGCCTAGCATTGTTTCTGCATCCAGTGTTCTGTTCCATTGACCCACAAATAACAGAGGCAATCTAATGTACAGAAATTGTTACATATGCTGGAGGGCTGAAAGGGTGAAAAGGAACACTGAGGCAGTCAACAGAGCTGCAGGAGGAAAGGAATACTTCCAGTGCTGGAATAACTAAGGCGAAGAGGTTGGGAGTCAACAGTACCTAAAACCTGTAGAAGGAAATTCTATAGTGGGAATAGTTATGAAACTCTGAATAAACTAAAAATCACTTAATTGTACACTTTTTATATTCAACTTGTTTTATTGGTTCTTCATACACAAGTGACTGTCTGCTTTTTCACTCAACATGGAAATCAAGACCCTGCTAATATATCCTTGAGGAATCTTGATGTTGGGAGTCACACTGGACCAAGCTTCACACAAGCACACTTTGGTACATGGTATATCTTGATGTACCTTGCTGCTTCTTTTTCCCCATTCCTCTCTCCTCCCTTCAACCCCTCTTCCCCTCCTTATTTACAAAAGCTTTGTTTTCATTTTTTCCTTCTATCCTTTTTTTTCTTTCTTCCTTTCTTTCCCCCTCCCCCCTCCCTTCTTCCCCTTCCCAGTTGAATAATTTCTTCTCATTTCCCAATATCACTCATGTTGCTCCTTATTTACACTTTCAGTTTCTCACACCAGATAAACAATGTGGTGTTTAGACATATGTGTAAGATTATGGTCTCAAGGTGCATCCATTTACCTAGAAATGTGTCAAGCTTATCCTTCTTTATCCCATACTACTCCATTGTATTAAAAAAAAAATCTTCTTTATCCATTCATTGGTTGATGGCCATTTGGGCTGTTTCCAAGATTTAGCTATTACAAACTGTGCTGCTATAAACACAGATATGCATATATTGTTGTGATATGATGCTTTTAATTCTTTTGGGAAGGTACCAAGAAGGGGAATAGCTGGGTCAAATGGAACCTCTAGTGCTAGTTTTTTGAGGAATCTCCACACTGATTTCCACAGTGATTGCACCAATCTACATTCCCACCAAAGGTGGAGAAGGGTTCCTTTTTCCCCACAGCTCTGCCAGCATTTCTTATTGGCTGATTTCTTCATAACAGTCATTCTTTCTGGAGTGAGATGGAATCTCAGTGTTGCTTTAATTTGCAGCTCTCAAATGACCAGTGAGGTTGAACATTTTTCATATGTTTATTTGCCATTTCTACTTTTTCATCTGAGAAGTATCTATTCATTTCAACTGCCCGTTTTTGGATTGGGTCTTTAAATTTTGGGGGTCTGATGTTTTTGAGTTCTTCATATATTCTAGATATTAGATCTTTGTCTGAGGAACAACTGGCAAAAATTTTTCCCACTCTGTGGGTTGTCTCTTCACTCTGTTGGTGGTTTCTTTTGCTGTGCGAAAGTCTTTTAATGAGATGAGATCCCAGTTGTTGATTCCTTGTGATATTTCCTGGGTGATTGTATTGATAACAATAAGACTAATTGTCAGTCTATAAATAATCATTTCAGAAATGTAATTTTAAGTATTTTTGCTCTTTTACATTTTCAAAAGTACTTGAAGCTGGGCACGGTAGTGCATGCCTATACTGGCACTTAGGAGATTGAGGTGCAAGGATCATGAGGTTGAGAGCAGCCTGGACTACTTACTGAGACCCCGACTCAAAAACAAAAGTGAAGCCGAGGCTGGTGGTGTACACCTGTAATTCCAGCACTTGGGAGGCTGTGTCAGGAGGATTGCTGTGAGTTTGAGACCAATCTGCGCTACATAGCGAGTTCAAGACCTGCTTGACCTACATAATGAGATCCTATCTGAAGAAAAAAAGCTTAGCTGAGGGTAAAGCTCAGTGATAGAGCACCTGCCTACCATGTGCAAGGCCATGGGTTCAATCCCCAGTACTGCAAACAATGACGACTATGATGATGATGATAACAAAGTGTTTAAATTGGTTTCATTTTTTGTATTCTCTTCTCTCTGCCTAATCTTTCTCCTTTCTTTCTTTCCTCTTCCTTTGGATGTAACCAGCTCTCCACTTTCTTATTTCCTAAAATGGAAGATTAAGTTATTAATTTTAGATATCTTTGTAGATAGAGGTATTTATAGTTACCAATTTTCATAAATTTCCCTCTTAGCACTGCTTAAGATTCATCTCGATCATTGGAGGAGGATCTTGTGCTCTCTTAATCTCTCTGTGTGCTTCCCTTCATGGGCAGAGAAGATGTAGACAGTCTTCTGAACAAAGTCAAAGAAGAATGAAGTCGGGAGAGCACCGGGTGGGTGAAGCGATCACCAACTAGGTCCAGGAGAGGCCATTGACAGATGTTGGCTCGCCACAGATGGTGGTGTGCAATATAAAGTGGTGGATGATGAAGCGTCAGTCTTATCAGAGCATTAAAGTTCCACAGTTGAAAAAAAATAAGATTTATCTCATAAGTTTGGTATGTTATTTTTGTTTTCATTCTTCTTGAATTATTTTTTTAAAAATAATTACTTTATTTTTAAATGACAAAATTTATAATACACTGTATCAAACATCTTTTGCAAATATTTAAAATATTTTAATAATGATTTATCTCATAAGTTTGGTATGTTATTTTTGTTTTCATTCTTCTTGAATTATTTTTTTAAAAATAATTACTTTATTTTTAAATGACAAAATTTATAATACACTGTATCAAACATCTTTTGCAAATATTTAAAATATTTTAATAATGAAAAATATTTCCTAGCTTTGGTCTTCTTTATTCCATTGGTTAAGAGTAGGTTATTTCCATGTATTTGTTAATTTTTCAAATTTCTTTCTGTTATTGAAGGGTTTTTTTTCCCTTAAATCTGTATTTTTTAAAATGTAAACTATATCAGATTGTTCTGAACACCCCTCATCTTTCCTCCCTCCTCTCCTAAAGGTAACCATTATTTTACCACTGAAATGTATTTGTTAAAATTCTTATTAGTATATGTTTGTGATAAATAATGGTCCTCATGAGGAATTGGTACTTATACATACTGCATCTTGATCCTTTTTACTTCTCTTCCCCTCCACTGCCTTCCATTGTCTCCCATCCCCAGATGTTACTGATTTCTAATTTAATTCCACTGTGGTTAAAGAACAAATAATGAGAGATTTTTACTTTTGTAGAAATTATGTTCTATAAATTTGCTGAGAACACTAAATTGTCAAATATTGAATTACTATTGCTAGGAGAAATACAAACATTATGTATTGGTTGGTTTCTGAGAATAAATGCTATTGTTTCTACATGTCTTCGGGCACTTGTTCCTCTCTTCCTTTATTATCTTCATTTGTGTTAAATAAATATTCCCATCAACTATTTTAATTCTCTTGTCATTTGTTTTATTTTTATTTGTTTTGTTGCCCCGGTGATTACGGTTAATATAGTAATGTATAATATTCCAGGTTTTTTCCTTTTTCTTTCTCTTCGTTTTGTTTATTTCCTTTTCCTCCCTCCCTCCTTCCTCCTTCTTTTCTTCCCTCCTTCCTTCCCTCCCTCCTTCCTCCTCCTTTTCTTCCCTCCTTCCTTCCCTCCCTCCTTCCTTCCCTCCCTCCTTCCTTCCTTCTTTCGTTCCTTCCTTCCTTCTTGGAGAAGCGAATTTCTGAGGGTCCTCACTCCACCACCCCAGACGCTGACTGTCACCATGTCATGGCTTATGACCTGGGCTCATAAGTCGAGCTGCACATCTTGAGGCCATCACGGAGGAGCCCCTCCACTTCAGGTAGGAGGTAAGAAATTCACCACTTCCCAGAGCGGTGTCCAGGCTCTGGAACAGCACGTGGGACCTTGCTGCTGTAGCTGTTTTTGGAAAGTGTAATGTGTCTCATCTACTATTGTCGAAAATCAAGTCACTCACAGCAGCATTTCTTGCAGTATTCAAGCCACCAGCTTAACACATTGTGTCTGCATTTGTACCTCACACAGAGCATAGAAATGATTTTTCTAGATGTAGGCCTTAACCTGCTTCATTAGGTCTTCTAGAGTTGCAGTAGACATTTTTTTTTTTTTTGAGACAGCCTTGCTGTGTTTCCCAGGTTGGCCTCAACTTCTCTGACAGCCAGAGGTGCGAGCAGAGTTCTCTCTGCTTGCCGTGATACGTGTGGCTTCTTATGGCTTATATCTGGATGTATGCTTAGAGGTGGGGCTTTATGGAGGTAACTGAATCGTGAGGATCCTATAGCCAAATGTGCTGTTAAGAGATGGGACCTGCTTGGAAGAGATGGGTCACCGGAGGTGTGACCGGAGAGGTGTACCTCCCTCCCTGACTCCTCTCTGCTTTCTGGCTACCATGATGTGAGCAGCTTTCTTCTGCCCAGGCCCTTTCACCATGCCTTTTCTGTGTCTAAGACTGCTGAACATGGACCGAAACTTCTGAAACATGAACCCAAATAAATCCTCCCTTAAGTTATATTGTGTCCCAGTGACAAGAAAGTGACTAAGACTGTTTCCATTCCCAAGATCATCTCATGGTCTTAGGTGGATGATCACTATTCCAAACAATAGAAATAAGGAAGAGAGGAAGAACTGGCAAAGAGGGTGTACTAGCTATCTTCTGTGACATTTCCTTCCAAGCTGTCACACGTTATTCCAGCTTTAATTTAACTTACTCATATGGCCACACCTATCAGTGAGGAAGCCTGACAAATGTCAGCTTTATTCCCTTCAGCAATGTGACAAATGCAAAACTTGGGGGAGGGAGGGACTAGCTAGTAAGGTAGAAGAGCAGAAATTGCACATAAATAGCTGTCCCCTCCACTTACATAAACAAGTGAATGCAGTGTAGTGATACACACTGAGAACCAGGTGCAGAATAAGGAAATGTCAACACACCCTGAAGCAGTTAAGAAAAGCTTTGTGGAGGAGTTTGAGTCAGGGTTCTTTGACTCAAACTCTACCTTGGGGCAGAAAAATAATTCTCCCTCCGTTGTCTGTTCTTCCCTTCTTCCATAAAACAGAGACTTTCTGCTGAACATGTAGTCATCCAGGTCAGAACTATATTTTTCAGACTCTCTTGCAGCTAGGTGTGGTGGTTATTAAATTCTGGCCAATGAGCTATAAGTATGTGGTCTGTGCAATTTTTTTTTAAAGTAAGACTAGGAAAGATTTATTGAGACAGAGAGACATAGCCCCTGAGAGACAGAAAGGAACCTGAAAGTGGGTTGCCCCTGTATGATTTATGAGTCATGCCTTTGTGAAACCTGGGCATATGCTTCTCTGGCATGAAGATGAGGTTCTGGGAGCCAGCTGGGATCTTGCAGAGAAAGGCAACACTCGAGGGATTGTTTGGCTGAGAAACAAGGAGGAGACTGGTATCCTGAAAGTCCTGGTGCAGCAGATCTGCCAGTCTCCCTGGCCTGTCTGCCCACAAATAGATAAATGACCCTGTGCTTGGAGGTCGTTTTTCTTTTCTGCAGCAGTAGCATTAGCTTAGCCTATGCCATAATTAACTTATTATTCTAGCAGGGTTCATGCCTGTAATCCTAGTAGGAGGATTCAAGGTTTGAGGCCAGCCTGGGTAACTTAGTGAGATTCTGTCTCAGAATAAAATAATAAAAAGGGCTGGGGATGTTGCTGGTCAAAGCCCCTGGATTCCATCGCCAATACTGCAAAAACAAACAAAAATCATCAACAATAAGAAACAAACAAAAATACCCTTATTGGTCAACTATTTTAAGAGAAAAAAAGAAAAGAAAGAGATGTGATAGGGAGGGTATTATGGAACTCAAGTATCAGAGTTCCCCTGATCCATATGGCATCTGTTCCTTGACCTACTGCAGATGCCTGAAGCCAAGGAAAGTACTAGACCCTATGTACAGTTCTTCCTATACACATGTACATATATACGATTAATTTCAATGTATAAATTACAGTAAGAGATGAATAACAACAAATAACAAGACAGAACAATGATAATGATATAACAAGCACTATTTAAAATTTAAGAACTGTTTATTTCTGGGATTTCCCATTTAATATTTTTAGGCCAGGTTGGCTGTGGGTAACTGAAACCACAGAAAGCAAAACTGGATAAGAGGGTCTACGAGAGTAGGAATGCAGCCCAGACTCGGGAAGGAACTGGAGCCTGGAATCGGAAACCAGGAAGAAATCGAACTGACCCTCACTCCTACTTTGCACTACTCCGCACTCAGCCCTCTGCGATCTGCACACCACCTCTGTCTGATCCTGCAGCCACGGCTCTCAGGTTGACCTGCAGTTTGTGGTGTGGTTCTTGTTTTGGTTAACAAAGGTAAGCAGTGACCCCACTTTCAAATTCCTGAGTGGAAGGATCTGATGGGCCAGTCCTGGGCCTTGGGTCAGGCATTTGTCCCTGGACCTGTCAGCCAGCCGTGAGCAAGACAGTGGAGTCAAACACTATAAATGTCCCCGAAGGGACATGAAGATAGCTCTTGGGATGGAAAGGTGTCCCACGAAGTGTCTCCTCAGCAGGGGGAAGTCTTGTTTCTTGGCTTGGTGTGGAAGAACCAGGATGGTCTGACTCTGTCTCACTTTTCCAGGTTCCTGCCTTCCTTCCCTAACCCCACTCACTTCTGCCTCCCCACCACAAATGACCTGCCTCTCCACAATCACAGGGCTCTGCACGAGCCGCTCCCATTCTAGAATGTTCTTCCTCCTCTTCTACCTGATCGGTTTCTACATACGCTCCAAGAGTCAACTCAAATGTTACATTCTAATGGGTGCTGAATTTAAGATTTCACTTTACTGGAAATTAGTCATCTCAACTATCATTGTGATAATACTTATCATCCCAGAGGGACAGGAATATGTCTCACCAAAAGGAAATGTGCACAGTAAACTGTTACAGTGCATTTTATTCACTAGAAATTTTTAGGAATTGGCATTTCTAAACTGTGAATGTGTAATTAACAATTGGTGGCAATACCAGAAGATACAAATTTTTTCACAAATCAATTAAAGAGAGAGAGAGAGGAAGGAAGAGAGATGCTTTCTCATCAGATTGCTAGTTGCCCTGTATTGCTAGCTAGGCACAACGCTGCCTAGCAAAAGACTACCTTTCCCAGCATTCTCTGCAGCGAGATGAGAACATATGACGAGTCCATATCCTAGAACATGAATAGAAGTGATAAGGGCGATGTCAATGTTTCTTACTTAAAAGGCAATTGTTTATTCTCCACTTCCTTTTGCTTATCCCAAGGCTGAAGCATGGATGTGTCCTGACCCAGCTTTAACGGTACAGCCAAGGACAACATCCCAGGAATTGTGATGCAACCAAATGGGAGGGAGCCATGTCCCCAAGTGGCCCAATGGAGCTGAACAGCCCCAACAGTCTGGACCATTCACCCTGATCTCCTGCTGGAAAAATAAATTAACTGCATCCTCTTTCAGCCTGTGTGTGGGTGTCAGAGCAACTTAGCGCTGCTTTTTAACGTAGCAGCTCAGGCCTTCTCTAGGCAGCCAAATTCTCCAGAGGAGATAAAAATCTCTGGCATCCTTTTATTTCCAGCCCCCCGCAGAGTACTATACCTTATTGCGTAAATAATAAACCTCTGCAAATCTAATGGGTGCTTGAACTGGTACGAGAAAAGGTCCCAAAAAAGTGGGTTGGGACAAACTTGAAGGGCCTATGAAGTGACAGCTAGGAATTCAAACTTTCCGTTGCCCACACTTAGGTTCTGTGGAAGGTTTTAATTAAAGTAGGGAGGGAAAACTTCACTTTTTTTAAGGCTTCGCTGAAGCATGTTAACTGGTGACACCTGCTGGCTAAATGAAAGACTGCAGCCTAACTCAGGCTAACCCCTGAGACAAGCAAAGAGATCAAGGAAGCGGCTGTTAATTACTATTCCAAGTGACAAATAAGAGATACTATAGAAAATGTAATGAATAAAAATAATTACTGAGCTACTCCAGGTCTGTGCCTGTGAAGTGTGCTGTAGCAGGGATATGACAAACTTCACATTTAGTTCTTCGATGTGGGGTGTTTCAAGGTTTGTTTTACAGATAAACATTTTTGTCCTTTTTTCTTGATATGCTCCGAAATGCCTCTCCCATCCTTTCCTTGTTCCTGGGACACTTTATCTGTTTGTATCAGCATACGATTTTCTCGCTTGTATCAAAGGAGTTAGTCACCACGGCATTGTTATTTGAGTTAAGTGGTGACTCTGATTTTAAGAAAAAAAAAAGGAACAGCTACCCAAAAACAAAAAACCTCAAACTATCAGGAGAAATTAGAGTTGTCCTGGATGAAACAGAGCAGCAGAGCTCCTTGGCTGGACTCACTGGAGAGATTCCTCTCCATTCTCAGTCTTCAGAAACGACAAGATGTTCTATTTCTAAAAATCAGCCTGATTACTCTTGAAAACCAGGCAGCTGCTGCAATGGTCTTTTATTCTTCTACTCTGGCCTCCAGGAGACTCAGAGAGAACTTCTTCCCTCTTCTAGCAGTTGTATAAGACTCTGCTCTTCTAAGGGTTAAGAGTATACTCGAATTTTTAGTTTTCTTACTTTGTCCAGCTCACCTTGTATTTTCATAAGCCTCCTCAAATTCCTCCTGCGATGCGTATCAAACATTGGATGAGCGATCTAAATGAAAAGAGCCCTGGCGATGGGGACTGGGGAGTCAGAGAAAGGCAGGATGGGAGTGAGCAAGGGATTCTGGGCGGGACGCACAAGTGGTGAGGGAGGTCTTCGGTGGCAATGGGGTAAGTAATGGCAGCGCCCACCCCAGCCTGTGCCCTCTGGCGCCCTCCCCTTCTAACTCTTCTCCTGGTCTCTATATGACAAAAGCCTGTTCCTTCGGTTCATTTTCAAAGTATCTGGCAAAGTTTCCTGGTAACTAGCCAGTCCCTTCCCCGGAGATGATCTAAGAAGTCACCCAAGTTCCTCGGCAGAAGTTCAGGCATCTGGAAGGCCAGCTGAGGGATGGCTAAGGCCAGGACACTGGGCCATGCTAGAAGCAAGAGGGTGGCCCCCACTGGCGAGTCAGACAGGGATTCAGAGGAACACTCTTGCTGTGGATTAAGGAGCAGAGAGCAGGCAGGTGCACCCAGGCGGGGCTGGGGGTTTCTGCCAGAGTGGTGAAACATGTCTTGATACCCACGCGTCTTCGTGCACTGGAAAGGTACCTGCATTTTCTGGTCTCTTTATTCTGGCTGCTAGACAAAGAAGCAGAGGAGGCTGCTGCCGCCTGTCAGTCCTCTGCCAGGCTTGTAGACGTGGGCAGCAACGAAGGCTAGGATGCAGCCTTCGAAATAAATGTCCAGTCCTTGACTGGCCCTGGCTGCTTTCCAGTTCCAGTGCTGCTCCAGGGTCAGGTGGGCCCCGGAACGCAGAGATCAGCCAGGCGCTCAGGCTCTTGCTGGCTCTATGAATCCCGTGAGCAGACTGGTCCCTCAACTTACTGCCCACCCCAGCTGCACTGAGAGGCTGTCCCTGCAGGCACTTCAGAGGACAGTGCCAGAAGGAAGAGTCAATATGCAGAGTAACAAATTGGAGGTCCTTGTTCGCTAATGTAACTTGTGCAATTCTGCCCAGAGGCCACGTGAGCAGGGAGGTTAGGTAGGTAGTTGGGCAGTTAGTTTACCAAGGAATAAGAGTGATGATGTTACCGAGCTGAGGGGACTGAAGATTGCCTCTAAATATATTTCCCTGGATGGGCTTTAGTAGCTCCTGTCTCACCGTAGTGGAGGCTCAGTGGGTTGGTCTGGCAGAGACAGAACCCAGTGGGAAGCTGCTAGTGGTGGTGGTGGTGATGATAGTGGTGTGTGTGTGTGTGTGTGTGTGTGTGTGTGTGTGTGTGTGCATATGTGTAGGGAAAGGGGTGCTTATTCTTCAAACTTTCCCATGCCTTGTTGTTAGGGGAAAGGAATGAAGGGAGGAAAGTTTGCATAAGAAATTAGACCTGAAAACATACCCAAAAAAAAAAAGTCAAACCCAAAAGCAGGAAGGGAGTACTCCCCAGTGTCTGTGGTGCCCTAGGAGTGGCTGAGAACTCTGCTGTCCACGACAGAGAATCATCCAGATGTTTCTTGGGAAGATGGGCACGGAAGCGCCTTGGAGAGTACTGCAGAGGAGTTGCCACCAATAAAAAGGCGGGAGAATTCCTATAGAGTCAAAATCAACTGCCCTGGAAGAGTTGAGTGGGCAGAAGAAAGCAGGAGGACTTCCAAAGCCAGGGCAGTGTGCACAACGCATGCCCAGGGAGAAGGAGAGGAAGGGGAGCAGGAGGGCTGAAGAGGGGCTAAAACAGCTGCCCTTCTAATCTCAGACCCCATCACACTTCCTAGGATGTGTGCCTGCCCTTTTCTAGAGAATATTACTGGAGAAATTGAACATGGGCTCCATAGTGAAGAACATTATTGCACCAACGTCAAATATCTTGAGAATGAGAATGGTGTTATGGTCTCATAGGAGAAAGTCCTTGTTCTTAGGATCGTATGCTTCCAAACATTTAGGGATGAAGTATTTCTTGATATCTGCACCTTTCAAGTGGTTCAGTAAAAAGAAAGGATGAGAGACTGAAAGGCAGAAATGTTAAGTGGTACAAGGTTAGCAAGTGGCAGACAGGGGCTATGGGCATTCACAGTCTGTCTTTAAATTTTTCTCTGACGATCCCCAGAACTGCCTCCCCCAAATTCTTCAGTTTAAAGTGTTTAAAAATAATAGGCGAAGCAAATTACAAGATGTGATCAAACTATACTATGAATGTTTAAATTAAAAACATTCACTACAGTGAAATTTATTTCAGTATTCAAACACACTTACCTCATCATTCTTGCCAGTTTCTGAAGCAGTTCTGGAAGTCCTCTTTCATGAGTGTCTTTATTGGATACGATCAAAAATGCAGTGAATACTGGGGCCAAATGTCATGCAGTGGAAAGGCAGCCTCATAAAAACATGAGAGTGTGTCTTTATCCACCTTATTTTCCAAATCTGACACCGTGCAATGTCTGGCTCTTCCCCAAAGTCAAAATGACCATGAAAGTTAAATGTTCTGAATCAACTCGGAACATCAAGGCAGCCATGATAGTACAACTAAAGACACTCATGAAAGACTTTCAGAACGACTTCAGAAAGTGGCAAGAACAGGGTAGGCTTCCAACATGGATGATTAGAGAAGAAGGTGTGTTGGAGACACTAGGAGAAGAGACACGAAGTAATACAGATGTTCTGAAGTGGGGGAGGCAACCACACCCAGATATGGAAAATCAACCTGAAAGACAAATCCTCTAGATCTAACTAAATATCAGGGTTGTGGAAATGGGAAGTGGCACCACCACTGGTCTGCACCCCCTGCCCCCAGTTATCCAGGAAGCATGCCATTTTGGGAACATTTCTAACAGACAGAGCTACAAGACCAGTCTCCTGGCATAGGCTCCCCACAAACTTTCCCTCTCATCCGGAAGAGGAAACCCAGTGTGGGAATAAATTGTAGTTGGGGCCCTAGGGAAGCCTTGAACAGTACCTAGAGAAAGGGAAATGGACAGTCCCTCCTCCCATCATCCTTCCAAATGCGAGGAAAAACTGTGTCCTAGTGGCATCCTTCCTCCCACCAACTGCCCAAAGGAAGTTCCCTGTCCTAGGCAGAGAGAGGCTGACCACCTTAAACTATGACCAAGGCTGAGCCCAGAGATCACATCTCAGGAGACACGGGGAGGAGACTCAATGGAGTCTGTCCCGAGTAGATGCTTTCCTATTGTTTCCTCAAACACTAGAAAGATCTGAGACAGTGAGCAATCCTACCCACCCACCGTCCTGTGTCCTACATCCTGTGTAGGCAAGGGAGATGCTCTGTTGAGCCCCAGGACCATGCCAAGTTTTGCAGGTTGGAAAGCAGAGCTCTTAAGTCAGAGATGGTTAGGGATCTGAGCTCGAAGGAAGAGAGGGGATGGCTGGGGGCAGCAGCCTTCTGGTGATACACTGGGCAGAAGACTCCTGGGAAGGAGAACATAGACTACTGAAGGATTTGCCAGGCAGCAAGGGGAGTGGATGGACATTGACGGAAGTCAACAGAGAGCCAAGTGGGCAAACTATTTTACGTCTTCGTTCCAAAACAATTGAGGTGACTGGATCTTTGGACAGAGACAAAGATCTGCAGATAACCACATGCAAAGCACAACTTGTAGAATGACGTCCCTCACACTCCCAAGCCGGCAGTTAAGCACTCTGCAGACAAGGGTGGGAAATGGCTTGGCTGCTTGGGGGCTGCGACTATAGTAGGAAGGGAATTGTGTAGACAGTCTGACTATATGGGATTTTCTTATGTGTATGTTTTCTTGCTTGTGTGTCTATTCTTGGTTCTGGTTTTTTTTTCTTTCTTTTTCCTTTTCTTTTCCAAAATTCTTTTTTATTTTTCCTTCTTAAATTTTAAAATTTCCACTTTATTCTGTTCTCTCTCAGTCTTGTTTCTCTTTTTGACCTTGTTTTTTTCTCTGTTCTATTCTCTTTGCTCTTCCTCATTTTACCAATCCCTTGTCTTCCCTCACTTCGTCTCCTTTCATGTGATTGATATATATATATATATAAAAAATATAATTGATATAATATAATTGATATATATATGGCAGACCTCTGTATATGTACAAAAGAAAATAAGGATAGACCAGTGCTTTAATTTGAATGCTACCATTCATAGTCACATTGGGGTACGCCTTAACGGAATTGTGCTTGGAAGATTTAAACAAAACTAGCCACAAATATATTAACAGGATCTGACAATCTCATGGATTCTCTAGATCTCTAATTACACTTTCATCCCCCTGTATTCCTCCTCTCACCTTCACACATACTCTCCTAACCACAACACCTTCAACACTAACCCTTTACTCCAGCTATAAAAATACCTCCAACAGAGTTTGACCTATTTTTTGACCTATTAATATTTCTTTTACCTCCCTCTTCTCCTACTGACTTACCCTCTTCCTTTTTCCTTTCCTCTTTTCTTCCCTTCTCCTGCCATATTCCAGATTAACTGCTAATAACATAGTTTGCAAGGAGCACTGATAAAAGGACAAAAGTGTCAAAGAAAGTTTTAATGTTTATGCCTGATGTATTCCTGGATCTGTTGATGCTTGTTATAACCAGTAGGAATTCTCTCCCTACAACACAGTGACTAGGTCTAATCTAATTAAACTGAATAGGGTGAAGCGGTAGACAATATCTTTTGACAAATAAAGAGAACATCACATCACTGGAAAACAGAACCTAGCTAAAGAGATCTTCATACCAACAACAAAGTCTCTTCCAACTGACCTCGATCCTCCATACACACACACACACACACACACACACACACACACACAGAGGGACATGAAAAAACGCAACAAAATGCCTCCAAAGGCTCCCAACTCTCCCAAAGCAGATTGAATGGGGTACTGATGGGAGGAAATCAAACACCAAATAACTGAGCTGCATGAAATGATTAAAGAGGAAGCAAAGAAACTTGGCGAGCTCAAAGATGACATAACCCAAAGACAGAACTAACGAATTGACTGTCGTTATAGAAGATTCAAATAAAAGTTTAGAAGACCTGATGAGAATTAGTCAAAACGTGGATGACAAATTTACCAAAGAAGTAGACTGAATGAAAAACTGTGAAACATAAATTCCAGAGATAAAGTATTCTATTGAATAAGTGAATAGCAGAAGTGACCAATGTGAGGAGAGTGAGGTGAGGAGAGAACATGAGGGAAGCAAATAATGATACATTAAAAATCACAAGAAAGCAAGAAAAATTGATCCAACAGCTACCAGATGATGCTGAGAAGACTAACCTAAGGCTAAATGGAGTTGGAGAAATTTGAAGACAGCACACGTGGAATAAAAAAATCTGTTTACAGAAATCATGGCAGAATACTTTCCAAGTATGGAAAAGAACTCAACATACAGGTAAGCAAGACTTACAGAATGCCAAATGATGAGAAAAGAAGCTCCTCAATCACATAGTAGTCAAAATCCCACAAGAACAGATTCTTAAAAGCTGTCAGAGAAAAGAAAAAAAAATCCCTTATAATTGTAAACCCATTAGGATTATAGCAGACTTTTCAGAACGAACTTTAAAGGTCAGGAGAGCTTGAAGTGTAGTGTTTGAAGCTCTAAAAGAAAACAACTTTGCAGGACTAATATATCCTGCAAAATTATTTTTCAAAATCAATGGAAAAATAAAGACATTCTATGACAAAGAACGTTAAGAAAATCATGACTGCCAAACTGCCAAAAAATACTCAGGAATATTCCAGACAGAGACAATGAATCCAACAAGCCCCAAAAAACCTGATGGAATGACTATGTCAAACAGGGTAAGCAGTTAAACAAAAAGGAAAAAATAAGGGAGTCAACAAAAATAGAAAAATAATGCAATGACAAGAATAAGTTAATACCTTTCAGTTAAAACTCTCAATGTAAATGGCCTCAGCTCCCCAGGTAAAAGACACAGATTGGCACACTGGGTCAAAAAATAAAACCCAATAGTTTGCTGCATGAAAGAGACTCATCTAATCCATAAAGAAATTCATACACTAAAAATCAAAGGGTATAAAAACAATATCCTGTACAACAGGACCCCAAAAGCAAGCAGAGGTAGCACTGTATTCTCGAAGTAGACCTCAAGCTAAAACTGATCAGAAGAAGCAAAGAAGGTCACTGCATATTAGTTAAGAGAACAAGTTGACAGAAACAAATATACATGTGTGTGCATCAAATACTGGTGCACTCGACCTCTTAAAACAAACACTACTAGACATAAAATGTCAAACAGACACCAACAAAATCATATCTGGCTACCTCAATACCCCATTTTCACAAAAAGCCAGATCAGCTAAACAAAAGCCTAGTCAAAAAAACTAGACACGAACCACACCTTTGAACAAATGGACTTAATAAGTATCTACAGAACATTCTACTCTACTACAACAGAACACACTTTCTTCTCGACAACACCACATGACATTTTCTCCAAAATAGACCACATACTAGTCCTTAAACTTGCTTAAATACATACAAAAGAACTGATCATCCATATACACTATCAGATCATAGCACATTAAAACTAGAAATCAATTGCAAAAGAAACCACAGAAATTTTATAAACACTTGGACATGAAATAACACATTCCTGAACACTCAACAGGTCACCGAAGAAATAAAGGAAGAAATAAAACAATTCCTAGAATCAAAAAATTCCGGTACAAGATACCAGAACCTATGGGACACAGTGAAAGCAGTCCTAAGAGTTAAGTTTATCGCTATGAATTCTCACATTAGACAAACAGAGTAATCTCAAAAAACCTAATAATAGGGGCTGGAGATTTAGCTCAGTGGTTAGAGTGTTTGCCTTGCAAGCACAAGGCCCCAACTTCAATCCCCAGCACTCGAAACAAACAAAAACAGACACCTAATAATGTACCTCAAGATTCTAGAAAAACAAGAATATTCCAAACCCAAGCTTAGTACAAGGAAGGAAATCATAAAGACCAGAATAAAAGTGAATAAAATTAAGACAAAAAAATCCAATACAACAAATCAAGTAGATGGCGCTTTGAAAGAATAAACAAAATAGACACACTTTAGCCTAACTTACCAAAAAAAGGATATCAATGCAATTAGGAATGAAAAAGGTAAAATTGCAATGGAATATGCTGAAACTCAGTCCATTAGTAACTACTATGAAAAATTGAACTCCAGCAAATAGAAGAATCTTGAAAAAAATAGATTCCTAGACACATATGGACTACCATAATAGATCTAAGAAAACCTCCCAATTAAGAAAAGTCCAGGGTATGATGGTTTCTTCACAGAATTCTACAATGACTTCAGAGAGAGTATAACATCAGTATCCCTCAAACTCTTAATGAAATTAAAAGGGAAAGAGTAGTTCTATACTCATTCCTGGAAGCTAACATTACCCTTGTTCTAAAACCAGATAAGGATCCACCTAAGAAAGAAAAACTGCAGGCCAATCTCTTTAATTAATAGGTATGCAAAAATCCTCAACAAGATCCTGGCAAACAGACTGCAAAAAATGATTAAAAACAATCATATATCATGACCAAGTAGGCTTCACCTCAGGGACGCAAGGATGGTTTAACATATATAAGTCAATAAATGTTACACGCCACGTAAACAGAAGCAAGGACAAAACACATGATCATGTCATAGATGCAGAAATACCCTTTGATGAAATCCAATATCTATCCATAATTTTAAAAAAACCCTGAAGAAAATAGGTATAGAAGGATCTTATCTCAATCTGATTAAAGCCAACCTACTGTCAATATCATATAAAATGGGGAAAAGCTGAAAGCTTTCCCTCTAAAATCAGGACAACATGGTATGTATACTTTCACCACTCCTGTTCAATATGGTACTGGAAATTTAACCATGGTAATCAGGAAAAAGAAAGAAATTAAAGGGATATATTTATAGGAAAAGATGAAGTCAAAGTATTATTTGTAAATAACATGATACTCTACATAGAAGGCCCAAAAAATTCCACCAAAAAACTCCTAGAATTAATAACCAAATTCAGCAATGTAGCAGGACACAAAATCAGCACACAAAAATCAGTTTTATTTTATAGCTTGAAACACTTCACTCCAAGAATTAACCCAACCAAGGAAGTGAAACTGCTACAACAAAACTACAGTACTCTAAAAAAGGAGATCGAAGAAGGTGTCAGAAAATGGGAAGATATACCCTGCTCCTAGATAGGCAGACCCAATATTGTCAAATAGCCATGTTGTCAAAACTGATATATAGATTTAATGCAATCCCAATCAAAATGCCAGCAACATTCCTTATAGAACTAGAAAAAAAAGTACAGTATCCTAAATTTGTATGAAACCAGTAGAGACCCAGAGTAACAAAAGCAATCCTGAACAGCAAAAGCAAAGCAGGCAGCATCATAATCCTGGATTTCGAGTTATATTACAAATCTACTGTCTTAGTTATATTTTTAGTCACTGAGGCACAATTTCCTCCCACAAATTAGAGAAAAGGTTTTTTTTGGCTCAGAGTTTGTAGAGGTTTCAGTCCATAATCAGCTGGCTCCAAGGCATGGTGGCCTGGCAGAGGGGCGTCACAGAGGAGAAACAGTTCATGGCATGCCAGGCTAAAGAAAACAAGCAGTAGCAGCAAGATTGCCTTCCTTCTTTTCCCCTTATGTTCCACCCAGCCTATTTATTGGTGCCACCCATACCCAGTGTGGGGCTTTCTTTATCCACATCCTTAATCCCAATATCACACCCTTAATCCACATTTACACACCCTAATCCAATTACCTTCAAAACTCTCCACCTTTGACTGCATGAGGCTTTGGGGGAACATCTAGATATAACCCATAACAGCTACAGTAATTAAAACAAAACAAAACAGCATGATACTGACATGAAAACAGACATGTGGATCAATGGAATAGAATAGAAGATGAAGAAACAGCCCCAGGCACATTAAACCATCTGATCTTTAACAAAGGGCCCAAAAACATATGCTAGAAATAAGATAGCCTCTTTAACAGATGGGGCTGGGAAAACTGGTAACACACATGCAGAAGATTGAATCTAGACCCATATCTATCACCATGCACCAAGATAAAATAAAAATGGATCAAAGACATAGTATTGAAACAGAAACACTTAATCTGCTGGAAGATAAAATAGGTAATTCTCTTGAAGTTAAAGGTATAGGAAAGAACTTTCTGGACAGAACTCCAATTGCACAAGAAATAACATCAAGTATGAAAAACTGGAACTAAATTAAAAGGCTCTTCCACATCAAAAGAAACAATAGTGAAGAGAACCTACGGAGTGGGAAAAAAATTTTTGCTAGCTATTCCTCTGAGAGAAGACTAATATCTAAAATAATAACAAAAAAATCTTTAAAAATTCAGACAACTCAAAATAAAAGACCCTATAAAAATGGGCATCTGAAATTAATAGTAGAAGTACAAATGACCAATAACTACATGAAAAAATGTTCAACATCTCTGGTCATTGGAGAAATGCAAATTAAAATAACACCGGAAGTTCATTTTACTCCAGAAAGAGTGCCTCTCAATAAGAAATCAAATAACAAATGTTGGGAAGGCAACGGAGAAAAAGGAACATGTCTACATTGTTGGTAGAAATGTCAACTGGTACAGCCATGATAGCAATCACTATGGAGATTCTGCAAAAGGACTAAAACTAGATATTCCATGTGACCCAGCAATTATCCTTTTAAGAATTTTCCCCAAAGAGTTAAAGACATCATATCACAGAGACACATGGATATCCATGTTTATGGCAGTACAACTCATAATAGCTGTCTTAGTTACTTGTTTCATTGCTCAGACAATATACTGGACACCCAAAGTTAAAGGAGAAGAGGTTTATTTCAGCTCACATTTTGTAGTGGTTTCAGCCTATAGTTGGCTCCAGGCAAGGTGGCATGGCAGAGGGGCATTGCAGAAGAAAAACAGTCCATGGCAAGCAGTCAGGAGAGAGTGAAGCAGCAAGCAGCAACAGCAGCAGCAGCAAGCCTGCTTTCCCTCTCTCCCTTATATCCCATCCAGGTTTTGAGTCTATTTGCTCACCCACACCCAGGGTGGGGTTTCCATTATCCACACCCAGAATTATCCTAATTCCAATCAGTGGACTAATTTAGTACCACCAGCCCCTAATCCCAGTATCACACACCATAGATCCAGCCAGCTCAGGAAAGCCCCCTATGAGTACCTGAGGCTTCGAGGGGACATCTACATAAAGCCATAACAATAGCTCAATCTTAGAAACAGCCTATATATCCATCTACAGATGAATGGATAAAGAAAATGTGTTTTATTTACAGAATGAAGTACTTTTCTGCCATAAAGAATGATAAATTTGTGTCATTTGTCGGAAAACGGATACACCATAAGATCATAATGTTAAGTGAAATAAATCAGACACAAGCTTAAATATCACATTTCTCTTACGTGAGAAATGCAAAATATAAATGATTTTTAAAAAAAAAAAATAAAAGGTTATTGGAAACAGGGAGATAAATCTTTTGGAAATGGGAACAGAATCCAAATATGAAGGGAGGGTAGAGGGACAGGAAAGGAGAGAAAATAAAAAGAATTAATACAAATACATACCCCTACCCCCTAAGAAGAATGGAAACATTATGTCTGCCATTATGTACTAATAACATTAAAAAAAATAAAATAAAGTGGCAAGAATGATGGGCTAAGTATCTTTGAAACGAGGGAGTATTATTTTAGGGGGATTAATTGCAATGTATCTTTTACTGTAATTTTAAAAAATTTTAATGTTTCGGCACTCCTCATATTTTTTTTTTTTTTTTTTACCACAAATGTACTAGTCATGACAAGATGAATGAATCAACATACTGATGAAATAAGAAACCAGACAAGCGGTTGGGGATTTAGCTCAGTAGTAGAGCACTTGCCTAGCAAGCACAAGGCCCTGAGTTCAATCCCCAGCACTCCACCCCACCTCCATCCAAAAAAGACAAGAAGCCAGACAAAAAGGTAACTACTGTACGATATCAGTCATCTGAAATTCTGGAGGACATAAAACTCTACAGTGGAAAGATGTCAGAACAGCGGTCACCTCTCTGGGAGTGTATAGGGTGAAGGTGGGGAGTTGAGGGGAAGGAACTTTCTGCATTTCTATAGGGGTTTGGGTTTCATGAGTATAAGGCATTATTCAAACGTGGGCAAACATACTTGTATCTCCTGGTATGTAAAATGTATACCAAAAGGTTTGGAGGAAATGTTGAATGGGGGTGGAGAATGCTGGCTTGTCATCATTTTCTGTCTTGTTGGGATAATCCTCAGGC
This sequence comes from Hystrix cristata, assembly GCA_004026905.1. Classification (NCBI taxonomy): domain Eukaryota; kingdom Metazoa; phylum Chordata; class Mammalia; order Rodentia; family Hystricidae; genus Hystrix; species Hystrix cristata. The sequence continues at coordinate 24,271 of PVJO010002428.1, forward strand.
TCTTTCCTAGGTCCTCAATCAATATGGATGGGCACATTTTCAATACTTCACTTTGAAGATGCAGAACCAACACATTGTTACGCAGGTTTTGGGAAACCTCTGTCTCAGAGTTGGTTTCCCTGCATTTGGTCCCAGCCATAGATTGAATGAAGCTACAGTCATGACTCAGTCCTGTGGAGAGGCTGACAACCAGCGCTCCCTCTCCCTCTCTTCCTCCTCCTTCCCCTCCCCCTTTCCCTCTCTCTTGCACTTAGTAAGGCCAGCTGCATGACCAAGAGTGTATGACAGAAACAATGCAGTGTGTGACCTCTGAAAAGACATGGCAGCATCTACCCAACTCACTCTTGGGCTGCTTGTTCTGGACAAGCCAACCCTGCAGGGGTGTGTACCTGGCAAGGATCCGAGTCCTGCTGCCGACAGCCCAGCCAGCACCAGGTTGACAGTGGTGGGAGTAAGCCACCTTGGAAGCAGACGGACCCTCCAGTCCCACATGATCCCTCACATGACTGCAGCCTTATGAGAGACCTTAAGCAAGAATTATTCTGCTAATTCACTCCCAAACTCCTTAGCCACAGAAACTCTGAGGTGACCGCTATGTATCACTCCATGAAGCCATTAATCCTTGAGGTGACCCAATAGATACTACAGAAAGCGATGCCGGGACATTGAGTGGACGCTGACAGCATCTCTTGGCAGGTGTGGTCCATCCTTGTGGTGAACCACAGATACTTCCTCCTCTGCTCACAGTCACATCATTCCCTGCTTTTTACTCATAGCTTCACAATGGACGTTTGAGAAGTATTATCTCTGACTCTTCTGACCCCAGAGTTGTACTAAAAGTCATTAAACTCCTTTAAGACTCTGCAGTCCAGCACTGTCCCCAGCCCACAAGGAGAATTTTCTTTTGAAAATGAGATCTCACCTCAGGATCTCATAGTGCACAGCACCATTAAGGACAATTACGCCTTGGACCAGAGAGGTCCCCAAGTCACACATATTGAAAAGCTACTGCTCACATATCTTCTCCTCATCAGCCTCGATCCTCTTTTCCGAGGAGAATCTGTCCCTCCACAGTCAGTTTCTGTGGCAAAGGCAACACCTTCCTTGAAAGGAAGTTTATAATAACATTTTCATTATGGAAGTAATACATGCTCATTTTAGATAATTTGGAAAATACATACTGTGGTCACTGTTAAGGTTGCATGTGTGTATGTGTTTTCCCAGAATAAGTTCATTATAGATAATTTTAAGACTAAATGAATTGAAGTAATTTATTTTGTCTTAACCAAAGCTTTGAAATAAACTTTCAACTTGGCGGCTTTGTGTATTAAAGATATATTCTGATAAATGCAAATGTAAATCTTCTAGAAACAATATGGGAGCAGATTAAAGAGAGGAAAGTGATCACTGTGGTCCTCTATCCGATAAGAGTGAAACAGCCACCAGATAGGAAGAGCCAAGGAAGGAAATGGCACCGAACCCCTGGAGCCTGGCCTTCTGCTGGCTCCCTTGCCCATCTGTGACCCGCCTCAGATCCCTTCCTGACCCCGTCGGCAGAACCGTGGCCCTTTCTCACACACGTGCCACAGCTATGCTCACACCCAGCTCCTTTGAGGTCACACTCCACTGTTTTTATTCTGTAATAATAAAATGCCATAAACTGGGTGGCTCCAAAAACAGAAATGTATTCTCTTACCATTCTAGAATCTTAAAATGATTGGTTGGTTCCATTTTACCGACTCTAAGGGAGAATCGAAACGCACCTCTCCTGGCTTTTGGTAGTGGCTGTCAAGCCCTGGTGTTCCTCAGCTTGTAGACACATCGTGCTAACCTCTCTTTCCGTCTTCACATGGTATCCTCTCTGTGGGTGTCTGTGCCTTTATCTGATGGTAGTCAACTTTCTGTAACTGTAGGAAGACACCAAAAACAAACAGCTCAAAAAAGGAAGGGCTTAAAGTGGCTTCTTACGGTTCATAATTTTAGAGGTTTCTGTTGGTGGTTGGTTGGCTCTGTCAGTGTTGGGCCTGTGGTGAGGCAGCATATCTTGTGGGAGCACATGGAAGGCCAGAACCATTTGTGTTATGGCTGGATTATGAAAGAGAGAAAAAGAGGAAAGGATGGGGGTCCCACTATCCCCTTCAAGAGTATGATCCTAATACTTGGAAGACTTCTCCCTAGGCTCCACATCTTTTAAGTTTCTACCACCTCCCAATAGGGACCAGCAGATCCCCGTAGGGACCAGTCCTTTAATACATGGAGCTGTGGAAAGCATTCCAAATTCAAACCATAGCACATGGCCTTATAAGGACACTAGTCACTGGATTTAGGGCCCACCCTAATCTAGTATGACCTAATTTTACCAAATTACATCTGCAAAGACCTTATTTTAGAATAAAGTCACATTGTTCCAAGGACCATGTTTTGGAATGAAGTTCTGGGTGGATATGAATTCAGAGAGAACACTATTCAATCCAAGTATATCAACAGTCCTCATTGTAACTTCAGCAATGACAAAACTGAGGTTGTCCCTAATGGGTTATAAATCCCCTTATCATGAGGAATAAAGAGGTCAAGAGGGGAAAGGCTTTAAACTCACACTATGCTGAAAAATATTTGACAAATCAAGTTTTGCGGAGGTCCCCAGAGAACAAAGATGAAGATTTTGCTGACTTTCCCGTTGCTTGGAGAAAACAGAGGAGCAGTTCTTTACAGAAGAAAACATTCCTAGACATGGATAATGAAAGCAAACTCATGGAAACACAGGGTTAGATCACTTGCTAATTTAGGCAAGAAAACAGTGCAGAGAATATTACACAACCTATAAAATTGTCTTTAAGAGGAGTTCTTAAGGACATGGGAAAATGCTCATGCTGTAACATTAAACAAAAAAGCCAAGATTCAAAATTGTATTTGCAACATGAGCTCAACTATGCAATAAAGAGGAAACATTCCCAGAAAATAAGGCTGGTGCCAACTGTGAGGTGGGGAAATGGAAGCAGAGGGCAAGTGCCTTTTATTTTACATGCTTCTGGGTTGTTTTATAATGTCACACTTTCTTAAAATAAAATTTTATTTGAGAACAGGTTTAGACTTACAGTAAGTTGCAAAGGTTATAGAGAGAGTTCTTATGTATCTGGTACCCAGTATCCTCTGTTGCTAACACCTTACATTTGTCACAGCAGAATCAGTATTCATTCACTATTGTTAACTAATGTTCACACTTCAATGAGATTTTTAAAGTTTTTATCTAATGTCATTTTTCTGTTCCAGGATCTCATCCAGGGTACTATATTATGTTCACTGTCTTCTTAGGATCATCTAGATCATGACATTTTTTTCACTTTCTTTTTTTCAGATAACTTTGGCAGTTTCAAGGTATACTGGCCAGTATTCTGTAGCATATGCCTCGATTTGAGATTGTCTTATGTTTTTCTCATAATTAGACTGGAGTTATAAGATTTTGGGGAAAAACCCACAAAAATTAAGTACTAGTCTCATTGCATTACATCAAAAATATATTATTTTTACCATGCAATATATTTTTAAATAAGGAATACGCCAGAAAACTAAGAGTATTTGACTCTGGGTGGTGGATTATGGATGTTTTCTTAATATCTTTTCTTTATAACTTTCTATAATACCTTAAAATAAATTTTGTGATTAGGAAAATACATTTTTTGGAAAAATGAAAAATTCAAGTTTATTTGAAAAGGAAATACACATTATTATTTTCCAGGAAGAGATATCATCACCAGAGAGGGGACTCGGGATTGCCACGGGTGGCCTTCTGCAGAGCCCTGCTCTATCACCCCAGAGAGTGGACCACGAAGGTACCAGTCCCTGATGCAAATCACACACCAGGGCCACCTCGACAGGTTGTCTGGTTGGGTAGCTTAATGCTTAAGAATTATTATTTTTTAAAATCCTGTAAATACCCAGGAAGAGCTGCAGCTGCGCATGGCCGTGTGGACAGGGGAGGGAGCGAGGAGTGCGGGGCCTCTATCTGGCCTGGCGCTGTAAGGGAACGTGTCAGACTGATGGGGAACACACCAGGGCCTGGCTCTGTGCTGGAAGTAGTCAAGATTACTAATGGAAGGACAGAAAGTAACAGCAACAAAAGACAGCAAGGGCCGGGGCTGGGAAGACAGCTCTAATGAGAACATGGAGATGCATTCCAGGCAAAAGGGTAACCCAAAAATGTAAGCAAGCCTGGAGCTGAGATTAGTTATAACCAAATAAGTCATGCAGGACTCAGAGGGCGCAGGCGGCTGGTGGAACACAGGGCATCTCTGCCTCTCCGAGTCTGGGGCCGGGAGGCTTTGTATAAATACTGACTTTTTAGGGAAGACATGGAGGAGCCTCTCTCTTTTTCCACTGGAAGGATTAAGAAGAGTTTATTGATTTTTAAACAAACTGTTTCTAATCAGGGCTTATTTTAGCTCTAATAAGGCCCTATTTTTTTTCTTTTTTCTTTTTCTAATTGGGTGCAGAGAAAGGAATTCAATGTCACCCTCTGGGTAAATTATGTGTAATTGCTTTGGAAGATGATACAGTGAAACCAAGACTGTAGGTCACATGCAGCTCCCAAGACACTGGGCGTCAGGAGATTCTTTTAAAGCACAGACAGCTTTTGCCCACTATGTCTTCCAGCTCTTGGCCCGGCATCAAAATGGCTGGGCAGGTGGATTGGAGTCCATGTAATGAAGTAAATGATAACTCTCAGAGAAAACAATCTTTTAGTTAACACTAGCAAAACTCTACTCATCCTTTGAGACCCAAATTCCTGTAAAGTCTTCTCTACTTCAAACATTATAGTAGCTTCTGCTATGGAATGTTGTTGTTTTAATTACTGCAGTTATCACATTGTATTACAATCACTAATTTATGCTTCTGCTCCCTGAGAAGACTTGAGTCCTAGAGACCGGAGGTAATAACTTATTCTCATTTTGTGTTCTTTTTTTCTTTGGAGTAGTTCAGTTTTTGGAAGATAGTGGCCAGGTAGAGGGGAGGCTTAGAGGCAGGATCTGAATAACCAAATGGGTGGGATCCAGAGGCTACAGGAGCTGAGTGCACTCAGTCTGCGCAGGGGCTAGAGCTTAGGAATGCAGGGGATGGAAATGTCCCCAGGCCAGCTGACCTTTATTCCTGCTCTTCTCTCCAAGAAAGGTCTCTTCTTCCAGAGTGCTTTGAAGGCCTAAGCCATCTCTGAAAACTATGAAGGGGCAGAGGAAAAAGAAAGGATGGATTGAGGAGGTACCTACCAAGGAGCCATATTTCACTTCATTGTTCTCAACCATTCAAAATTCTCTCTACTAGATATTTTGAAATATTTGGTTAATTGTTGTCAACCATAGTCACTCTGCTGTGCTATAGTACACTACTAAGAAATGTGCCCCTGTGCTGTGCATTTCTTGCTGACCATCTTGTTCTTTCTGGTCTCTCTTCCTAGAGTTGGGAGGCTGGGCAGGTAGGTCATCTAAGAGCTACACTCTGAGGACCACTTGTCATGTGGATTTCCTGAGCTGGTTTCCCCTCTCCAGGTGGGACCTTGCTGCCTCCTGGAACCTAGACTGGAGTTGAGAGCTGACCCTCTATTTGTGACCGACACATTGTCTTACTTTCCTGTCACCGGGACAAAATACCTGGCACTCACAACTTAAAGGAAGAGAGGTTTATTTGGCTCACAATTTCCAGAGGGTTAAGTCCAAAATCAGCTGGCTGCAAGGCAGAAGTGCATAGCAGAGGCCAGATCTCACCCCCACAGCAGCCAGGAAGCAGAGGGAGAAGGGAGGAGCCAGGGAGGGAGATGCACCCTTGCAGCTTACGCTTCTAGTGACCCACCTCCTAATGGCACATTCAGCTACTAAACTCATCAGTGGATAACTATAGTGCCCCATAATCCAGTCACCTTCCACACACAGGACACTTTGGGGGACATTTTAAATTCAAACCCTAACACACATGTTCTACCTCTTGCTACACATGGTAGCCAGAGGTAGTCCCCTTCTGCTGCCTGACCTGATCTGCCAAGGAAATGTCTGTGGTTGGTCTTGGGTTTTAACAGATTGTCTTTATATTTTGTTCTTGCCTCTGTAATTTCCTAAACCCACCAACATTTTAAGAGCATTCTGCTCTGAGACCCTCTGCTCTTATTTCAAATTTACTGAGGACCCACATAACAGTAACAATAACCTGAATAAACAGCAAGTGTGCATAATCCACAGCCTATATGCATCCAGGGTCATGCTAGTGCTTTACCAGTGCCTTGTGAGGTTCATTGTTCCTCTTTTATGGATGAGGAAACTGAGGCTCCAGAGGCTGACCCAGGGTGGCACAGCTAGTATGTGACACCACTGGGATTCTGACCCCGTCCCAAAGCCTGCACTTGTAACTGCAGGGGACACAGGCAAGGACCCAGTTCACGGACTGCCATGGAAGAGACAGAAACACAGCTGAGTACCCACATTCACAAAGACAGTGTCACACACATTTGAAGGTTTTAGTACACGTCCAAGTTACAAGTTATTTTTTTCCCTCTGGGAACTCCAGAGGGCCCAGGTCACATTCTGATCCTTCTTCTTCTCTAGCCTTTTGCCACTCCTCCTGAAGGCATTCTGCCAGGAACTGTGGGAAATTTACAGAACAGTCAGAAGTAGATCCTGCCTTCAAAGAGTTTTAATCTAGGCAATAATGGGAGTGAAATGTAAGTGCTGAATGAAGCACTAAGTTTCTTTGCTGATTACTTTTGCCTGCATAAATGTGACACTGGCTCAGATTATTATGCCAAACAACTCAAATTGGAGCAACCCTTGAATTCAACACCTAACTTTTAAGGCTAGGAACTTTTAAAAAAAATTCTATAGGGAAAGATAAGTCTTGAAGGGCAGGGTGGTGCTGTTACTGTCAACTGCCATGTTCTTTTGATGAGGGGGAGGTGGTGCTGGGGATTGAACTCAGGGTCTTGCACTTGCTAGACAAGTGCTCTACCACTTGAGCTAAATCCCCGATCCTTGACATGTTCTTTTATACCTCAGTAATCCACCTGCCCAAAGATTTGGAGAGGAGCGTAAATTTAGATTTGGTCTCTGTAGGAGCCATTCTATGGTGTCATCCTTCTGCCCTGCTGTGGAATGACTGCTTCAGTTTAGTAACTTCGACTGATGGTCTACAAGGAACAACACAGGATGAGAGGTAAGGTGGGGTGTTTAATGTTGTGAAAGACAGGGCTCTGACCTGGAAGAATTTATCTTAGAGATAGGACAAATTGGTCTATAAAAGAGGTCACACCAGGGTTGGGGATTTAGCACTTTTACTACATGCTAGGCAAGTGGTAGAGCGCTTGCCCTGCAAGCACAGAGCCTTGAGTTCCATCCTCAGCACCCTCCTCCCCACAAAAAAGAGGTCATACCATGTCGGAGGTCTGTGTAAGGTGCTGTGGGAACCCAGAGAAAGGTCTTAGTCCAGTGTTGGAGTGTGACGTAGTTGTGTCTACATGTGTGCGTGTGGTATATGAGTGCCTGTGAATGTGCATGTGTGTTTGTATATGTGTTGATGAGTGTTTGGGTGTCTGTGTATATGAGTATCTATGTGTGCATGTATGTGCTTGAGTGTCTGTGTCTACATGTGCATCTACATGTGTAACATCTGAGTATCTGCGTCTATTTATGTGTATGTCTATATATGTGTCAGAGTATGTCTGAGTCTGTATGCATGTGTGTTTCTATGTGTGTATTTTCCTTGAGAAAGAGATGACTGACAAATCTTTATTTTTTTTTCTTTTTGGTACTGAGTGCCATACCGAGGGTCTTGCACACACTAGGCATGTGCCTTCTGCTCTGAAACTCTCTGCTGTCTTTTCACCATTAGTGAGGACCCACAGCTCCACTGAGCTACACCCTCAAGCCTGATCTAAATCTCTATACAGTACTTTTTTTTTTTGGTGCCGGGCACTGAACTGAGGGCCTTGTGCTTAGTAGGCAAGCACTCTAACAACTGAGCTAAATCCCCAACCCTGATCTAAGTCTCAAGAGGAGATTCTATGCAAAGAGAAGAGCCTGGACACGTGCACCGAGATAACAAGTGACACCGAAGACCCACAACCTGGGAGGAGAGGCGGGGATGTCAGGAGAGAGGCAGGCAGGACTTAGGGCTGGAGGTCCACGGAGGCCAGCTGAGGACTGTGGGTCTGTCCTGTTGCGCATCGGGACCCTGGGAAGCAGTGGAGCCACGCGATCAGAGCGGCCATGGGAGCCATCACTCTGATTGCAGCTGGAGGCCACAGTGACAGGGGCAGGATGGTATTGGGAACAGTAATTAGTCACCAGAGGACCAACCTGGAGAACAGCCATCAGCACTCAAATTCGAGCAGGAGAGAGAATGGTGAGTGAAGAGGTTTCTACACCATCCTGCCAGTCTCACACCTACCTGGGACCTGCCCATCTCCAACTCATGCTGCCTTCACCCGCCAGCTCCCCAGCCTTCCAGATAAGTCAGCCTCCCAAAAAGCTCTCCTCAGACACCCAGGTGAATAAACTCGGGAGGCAGAGAGGCCACGTGGAGAGAAGAGCAGAGGCGGAACTGCCTCCCTTTTGAAGGTTATCCGATCACCCTGGAGCTCCTGCCAACTCTTCAGTTTACTGTGTCCGATCCCTTCTCAGTGAGCCTAACTGAATCGTAGACAGACACTGATGAGGGAGTTCAGTCACGCAGCTGCAGATGGGGTTCTGCTGTAACTCGGGTGAAATTTAAGACCGGTAGGCATTGCTGTGCGCCTGCTCCATCAATGCAGCCCACCGTTGGCACTGGGATGAGGATAATTGCCCCGTCCTGTCCCGTTAGATCCACAGCCCAGCGGGAGCACGGGAGAAGGACCAGCTCTGAGCTACAGCAGCTAGCACACATATCGGCCGTTTCTTGAGCGTGTTGATGATCGTCACCAGTGTCTGCCCTCTCTTTAGGGCCCTCTGAAGGGGAGGGTCCCCATAAAACATATAAAGTACTATGGTCTACTGAGGGTTCTTGTTGAATTCATATAAAAATCATGAACTGGGAATGTGTTGACAGCTCTGACACTTGAGTGCCAGCAGCTATCAGCTCTTTTATTACCAGTGGCCCACCTCACCACCAGAAGAGCCAGTGCCTACCAGCAGGCCTTGAGAACTCTTCCTGCCACCAAAGATGGCAGCTCCCAGCATTCTCCATCACACTCCACCACTGTCTGCTTTTTCTACTGCTAGTCACCCTCAGTGTTATCAGCCCCAGCCGCTGGCCACATTTGACACCAGCAGCCTTCTGTGCTACCAGCTCTTAGTGCACCAGCTCAGCATGCTCCACTCAAGATAGAAATAATGAATAGACAAGAATATGCCCTCCAGGAAAGGGTTTTATTAAGACTTATTCCACAAAAGGGATACAAGGCATGGACCGACTTGCCAAGGAGTATGGGAAGATTATTTATATAAGAAAAATAAAAAGGTGGGCTTGCTCATGCACTGTCAAAGTTTTTGGCTGGTCATAGGTAGAAGAGGGAACCCTTGTGAACCTAACTGATAAAGGCTGCAGAGCGGTGGAATTATCTGGAGAACTACAGGGTGCAATCATCTGGGGTAACTCCATGCTGAAGCCTGCTGCAGCCTGCTGCAGCCAAAGCAAATATCTCCTGGAGCAGCCATGGGTCACCTAGATGCAAGGCATCTGGGGCAGCCACCAAAGAAAGGTAAAAATTACTTCCTAGGGAGCTTTAGGACCTTCTTTCCTGCCTCATCTGCACTGGATTGTAAATGGTAAGTGGGTGTTCTGCAGGAAATGACGAGAACATTCCAAGCTGACGAGACCACATGGTCAATGGTGGTTACCTGAGATGTGCTGGGGACTGGGAGAAATTAGGTTGGCAGGCAGCCTGGAGCTGGGGCAGGCGTGAGTAAAGAGGCAAAGGGCAAAGTAGCTGGGGCCGACCCTGAAAATGCTGTACACCATGCACCAGGGATTGGGGTTTGCCCACAAGCAATTGGAAGTCATCTATTTTGTTTAGGCATGATGCATTTTGTGTTGTAGAAAGCAACTAGAGAGACCACAGAGGGACAAGTGAGGAAAATCGAGTTGGAAGCTGTCCTGTGACAGTGAGACAGAGTAAAAGGGACAGCTTCGAGAGTCACTTAGGACATGCTAGGATGGGATGAAAGTACGGCAAGACAGAGACTTTGCTTATTTGTGAAAACACGTGCCTACTACATGCGGTCCTCGGAAACCTGACATGAGGTAATGCTTTATGAATTGTCTTCTGACATCTTAGGTGAAATGAAGGACAGAATCACCTAAGGATTTGGCAGAAGGCAAAAAGAAAGAGATAGATGAGGGTGGACAGGGAAAGACATGGCCTGTGTGCCAAGATGGAGACCTGCTGGGTTTTTCTAAGTCTGCAGTGGTGCCATTGATGCCAATCAACATCTGCTGTGTAAAGTGGGGCTCTCGCTCCAGACCCCTGTACTTGGACATTTTTGGAGGACTTGTTGAATGAAAGCATGTGATGAATGGGATGCTAGAAGGACATTAAGGTGGATAGCTGGTGTATTAGCTACTTTTCTAGAATCAATGGTTTGCAAGAGAGCAGAATTAGTACAGAATATTTATGAATTACAACATTTACACACACAGAACAAATGCAGGGAGAGTGCAGAATGTCTATCTACACACCACAGACCCAAAAGATCCAATCAAGGGCTGGGAGCCCATGGCAATGCCCCATGTACCTCCATGTCTGCACTACCCAAGGCATGACACTCAGAGCAGAGGTGAGGACCAGAGCTCCCCGAAGTAAACAGCAGCTATCCCTGAGGACAGCAAGGCCCCAAGTTCCTTCTGCGACAAGAACAGCCGAGTTCCCTTCTGGAGAACCAGCCTCAACAGAGCTTCTCCTGGGAAATAGCCGCTCACTATCTTCTGCTCCTGTTCTCTTTTGTGTTGTATCTGCAATGATCCCAGGTGGATCCTCTATGCCCAGAACTACATTAACTCAGGTCAGCTGGGCGTTCCTGCGCAAGCTGACCAGAATAAGTCCACCTCAACCCACCCCTGGTGAACTTGATAACCAGACACATTTCTTTAAACCATAGTCTCTAGTGACAGATTTGTAAAGAGTTAACGTATTTTTGGCCTATTCAGATTTACATTAACAATACAATTCTTAATTTACTCATTCTCACATCAGAAACAAATAGTCAAAGGATTCTCAAAACTGATTACAAACTGGTGTCCAAAAATTACAAATATACATACAAATACACAACTCCACTCTGTCTCTCTACATGTTCTAAAACAGTAAATAGTTTACAAAGTACAATATACCAATACAATGTATCCTCATTAAAAAAATAGGGCTTCGTTGGGGATTTAGCTCAGTGGTAGAGCGCTTGCCTTGCAAGCACAAGGCCCTGAGTTCAATCCCCAGCACCAAAAAAAAAACCAAATAAATAAAAAATATGGCTTCAAATTTTAAAACTCTTTTGGTTTCCATTAACTTTAACAACAGAGCTCAGCAACACTAAGAGACACCTAAAAGGCTCTCCTGCACCCCAAATACACTCTTCCCTTCTGGTAAAAGGGCCTCACGTCATTTTTCCATTGTCCTGTCTCTTCTTCACAACTCGTGAAGAATACATTCTCGTCTATTAACCCTTGCAATTCACATCTCCCCTCTGGTCAAATGTTTCAAGTCACCCCGCTGGCTCTCCACTCTTGATTTCCAACATAGATCCACCTAAAAGCCTTCAACAGTAACCATGCTGTTGTCCCAATACCAGACTGCAGTGAAATTTTTCTGCCACTCAGGCAATATCTCCAAACACAAGCAAAACGGAGACCAACCTCTGCCAAAGCACACATACGCTTCCTGGAATCTGGCAGCCAGTGTGGTCTTCCTCAGCAGAGGTCTCCGAAGCCTCATCCTAACCAGCAGCATTTCCACCAGTTACTCTGGTTTTCCACACTCTGGCCAGAATCTCCTATATAATAAGTTTAGAGCATTCTAGGGCTGCCTCTTCAGCTGGTCTCTCAAAACCTTTCCAAATTAATTCCAAAGGCTCTTAAGCCACATGGCCTGTCAACCCCACAGCAAGGACCACACTCCTCTGGTACCAATTTCTGTGTTAGTTACCTTTCTAGAGTCAATGGCTTGTAAGAGAGCAGATTTAATACGAACATTTACAAATTAAAAACAGTCACACACACAAGCCAAGCGCAGGGAGAATGTAGAATGTCCGTCTATGCACTGGAGACCCAAAAGATTCAATCAAGGCTGGGAGCCCCCAGCACTGTCTCACGTATGTCTGTGTCTGCACTGAAAGGCTGAAGAAACCTATACTGGAGCCAAGGTAGGACACTCACAGTGGAGAGGAAGACCTGAGTTCCGCTGAAGCAAACGGCAGCCATCCTCGATGACAGCAAGGCCCCGAGCTCCTTCTCGGGTGAGACTGGAGGAGTTTCCTTCTGGAGAACCAGCCTCAGCAGACTTCTCCTGGAAAACAGCCAGTCACTATCGTCTGCTCCTGTTTTCCTTTGTGTTGTGTTGGCAACAATCCTCAGGTGGATCCTTTACACCCAGAACCACACCAACTCAGTCCAGCTGGGCATTCCTGCTCAAGTTGACCACAATAAGTCTACCACAGCCGGGTGGAAAATCCAGGCTGTAAACAGCATGCTGGAGGCATTTGAAGTAAGAGGCAGCAGTTAAAATCACCCAGGCAGGGCTCCAAACAGAAACCTAAGGATACCAGCACATAGGGGCTTGCTTCTGAAAAGGGGTAGCAGTAGGAACTGAGGTACAAAGAGAACAGAAGAAAGCAAAAACTGGAAAATTCCGTGTGATTGATCAAGCTATGTGAGGGTGCAAGAGGATCTAGGCGAAGCATGAGGCCAGGAGGCATAGTAGGGGCCAAGGAAACTGGGTAGGGCAGGAGGAGGCGTTGGCCCAAGTGACGTTGAGGCACACTGCACATCAGTCAGGCACAGTGGGGACCAGTCTCCCTTCTTATACTGTAGTAACTTTTTTCAAACCAGACCCAGCTTGGATGACTATTGGCCACTAATTCATGGCTGTAAGGGAAGCTGCAGTGTTGATCTGGATGACTCAGGCCTCTGGGATCAGAAGGTAACCCAGGAAGGGTATTATAACCACCTTTCCCTCATCTCCAGGATCAGAGCCTACAGGCCACTGGGTCAGTGCCACTCTCTTGTTTTGCACTCGAAAATATCAAGGTAGCAGCTATCATGTGAGATTTTCTGAGCATGGTTTTGATCTTGTGCTAGGAACATTCCCAGGAGAAAATAAAGCAAAAGTTAAAGCTCCATTGCTCCTTGGCTGGAAGTGTGGGTGCTGGGCTGATGGCAGAAGGTCCTGATATGCAATCGAGGGAGAAAACCACTTTCCCGGAGGTCAGAAGTCTTGCAAGGCACATGGCGAGCCAGTTGCTCTCTTCATCACCCTTGGTCAAGCATCTCGAAAACCTACCACCTATCAGCAGGAAATTTCCCTTTACCAATTAAGTGACTAACTATTTGTAAGAGAGAGGAAACAAGAGAAAGCCTGAATAAACACTCTAACTCATTTAATTCCTACTTTACCTGCTCTTAATTGCTTTTCTAGACATATCCTCTTTCACTTGCTATTAGTCACTTGCTTTTAGTGGATGTTTTAAATCACCAATTTTAGAGGTATGGGTAACACCTCTCGCCTATGAGTCATGATGGTCACCACAGATGGTTTGAATACACATACAAAGACCACAGATTACTCCCTAACCTCCAGTTACCATTCCTATGCCTCCATGCATTAATATCCCTAAACCCTCTTCCTGGGGAGGCAGATCTGAGACTCTCCTGTCTTCCACTTGTCCCCTTGTGAATAAATTCTCTTTTGCAAAACTCGTTTCTGTGATAGGCAAACTACATAGCAGGCAAATGGACCTGGTCGACCACGAAGAGCTTGTGTTCCTATGTTCACATCCTCTGTGCACTCACATCCTTACAAGTCTACTGTATTTGTCAGTAGATTTTTGCTATATGTATAAATTTTTATATTACCTCTGAAGATTTTTTGTGTGGGGATTGAACCGAGGGCCTTGCACATGCTGGGCAAGTGCTCTGCCACTGAGCTACACCCCCAGCCCTTTTAATTTTTATTTTGATACTGGGTCTCACTAAATTGACCAGGCTGGCCTCGAAATTGTGATCATCCTGCCTCGGCCCCCTTCGTAGCTGGGATAGCTGGGATTACCAGTGTGTGTCACCACTCTGAGCCACTCTGAAGATTTTTAATAGGATGGGATGGGTCAGGGCTGGAAAATTGAACAATGATGCAATGACTTTACAAGTCTGGTTCTTTTCACACTTTTTCTACTTTTCATAATCACAATGTAACTATATACATACTAGATATTGTTAATGCTTTTTTTGCTGTCAAATACATTCCGACAGACACAAGATAAATTTTAGAGATTCTTGTGAATAAAGGCAGGATGTTTAGGAGCCTGAGAAAAAATTCAAGAAAGATGCCTATTTGGTAGATTGGGATCAAATGCAGGTTTTTCAAGAAAAAGTAAAGAATCTTTAATCCACATATTTTCTTTAGAAAAAAAAACTAGTATCTTCTATTTCACTAATGATGGAAATTGATCATGTCCACATTCTCCCTTTCCCTTTTTGTCAACTGAAAAGATAATCTACAGTGTATGCCACCTGTCATTCCTTATTTTACCCCCATTCTTATTATTCTCATAAGGCATAGCTGCTAAACAATAATTGTTGATGGAATTTTATGGTAAGATGAAGAGAACCTTCATAGAGATTGAAGGTATGACCACAGCGCATGGCCATGAAATTTCCATGGGGAAATCTGTGGGGTCTCGTTTAGACAATTTTATTTTGACAATGAATTTCACTCTTCAAAAAAAGTTCTGGACCAAACTTGCACCATTAGTACCACTTTTGCTCTAAATGTTTTTTTGGTGTTAAGAACTGCCTCATGGTTATCACTGTAGAAAAAGCAAAAGATGGAATTACATGGGGATTTGGCAGAAGGCTGGAATTCATTTTCTCTTTCTCTGCCCCTCCCGCATTTTCTTTCTTCATTTATTCGGTACTGAGGATTTAGCCTGCAGGCTTGTGCATGCTAAGCACATGCCCTACCTCTAAACTATAGCCCTAGCCCCAGGTTTTTCTAATGTCTGCAGTGGTGCTATTAATGTCAATCAGTGTGTGCTGAAGAAAATGGGGCTCTCACTCCAGATCCCCACATTAGGGCATTTCTGGGATACTCTCAGACTACAGCGGGGCTTCAGTGCTGCACGGTTGTTTGTTGAGGGCAACAGTCTCAGACCCAGATGAGGGGCAAGAGTTTGGTTCGTTTGGATCTGCAGCCTCTCTGACCAGAGCTGGAAATGTTTTCGAGAGCTATCTTGTTGGAACCTTCTGTCACGTGTGATGAGAACAACGTTCTTTTTTCTCGTTTGTCATGGCTGCCAAGAATCACAGAGTTGCTTTTCAGACCAATACATTGGTCTCCTCACATCTCCAAATTTTCCAGATAGAAACAAAAAAGCTACATATATAGCAAAGCATAGAATGAGTTTAATCATTCTTTCTTTCATTTCCTGAAACACAAGGCTCAAAGGATTGCTGGGTTAAAAGAGTGGGTTCAGCTATGGCCCAGGATCTTTTTAGCTGTGTGGTGGTGGAGGTGGTGAGGGAAGATCGGAAACTAACATGGGACTCCCCACAGTGAATGTATTCACCATGCATCACAAACATATACTAATTTTTACAAAAACATATACGGTAATGCTTCGGTTCATGAATGCTTCTGTTCATGAACAATTCAGTTTCAGGTTTCAAAAAATTTTGCTTCCCTTTACAAACTCCGCATTGGATGAGGAACACAACTGTGGCTGTCTTCCCCAGAATCTGGGATGAATGAAGTTCATGAACTGAGGTGCCACGGTGTTTAACAAAGGAAAAAAACTGTAATATGAGAGATAATTCAAATCCCTCAAAGCTTGGTTTGTAATAAAGAGAAAAATTCTGGATCAACAAATGAGATTTTGATCTAAAAGTGAGATTATTATTTAGGTATGGTCTGTGATTACCAACTCCTAGAAAAGGAGGATATTTTCAGGTTCTAAAGACTCCAGTGTTAATAAAAATTTCCTGAAATCCAGGTGCTTAGGTAAACAGATTCCCTTCAAATGCGTGAGGTGACAGACACCGCCGATGCGTCTCTTTGCTGCAAGTTGCCCCGTTCACACCCAGAAGCAGCACTGAGGCTGGCCATACAGGATCTCCCTCCTGCCGGTAACTGATGGACAAGTGGATTGCCATCCTGAGAACTCTGCTCAGGACCCGGAGGTGCTTCTTAGTCATTCCTGCAGGTCAGTGGACAGAGGACGTGTAAAGCAGGGAGCTGAAGGCCCACGTGTGGGCTCTTGTGTGTGCATTAGCAATGACCCTGGTTTGTTGAGAAGCCAGCAGAGCAGACAAACTCGAGAAAGATTGAAGTAATGGAAACCGACTGCTGGCTTTCCAGCACAGTCCTTAGTGGGGCCCAGCTGCACACCCCATGCCCTTGGATTCCATTAACTATCCCAGGAGGCTTCCCCCTTCTCTAACTAGTTTGAGAGGTAGTGTTTTCACCTCATGACCCAAAACCCTTGCCTCTGAAAAAATCATACCAAGGCAAAACGCATGACTTAACCATGTAATTAACACTGAGAAAGAAATGTACATGGGAGCAAACATTAAGATTCTATTAAATGGGAGAGGGGTGGTGGAGGGGTGGGGATTGAAAATGATCAAGATAATTACTACATATCACAAACATATGCCAATAAAAATATATTAATCAGCTGGCATGATGGTGCATGCCTACAGCTGCCAGCTACTCTGGAGGTTGAAGTGAGAGGATCGCTTGAGCACAGGAGTCCGAGACCAGCCTGGGCAATGGCAAGACCCTGCCTCAAAAATAAATAAAAACAAAAATGTGTGGTCATTTTTTTCCTTGTTGAAAATTTTAGAGTTGTCATTCTTAGCTTTTTGTGTGTGTGTTTGTGTGTTTCCAGTGCGGAGGATCAAACCCAGGGCCTGGTGCATGCGAGGCTAGTGGTTTACCACTGAACCATACCCCCACCTCCTTGGCTTTTTGAGGGTGATAATGGTTAGATTCTTTAACAAGTTAGGGGAAGTTCTAGGCTCTCTCTTCAGAAAAAAATGTAAGATTATGTGTATAATCCTTGGACCACAGAATACTTAAGTAATTAGTGTTTTGGTTTTAGCCTTACTATACATACAATTATGTCTGTTATTCTCAGTTTATCTCCCATTTAAGTTATAAGCTTTTTTGTACAGGATAAGATCACTGTTACTTGGCAAATCTTCTTTTGTTCCTTTACCTGATGTCTCAATTACTATTATTCATAAAGTTTTTATCATCTGGCAAATTAAAGCATATATATTTTTCTAGGTTTATGCCATTAAAGTATAGCATTGTGTAGATTAATTGAAATTTTATTCATTGCTGTCCATAATTAGTTCACCACAATGAATGAGTTTAACCTTGTCAACATTTTAAAATAATTTTTGAACGCAAATCATGATCTGTGCCCTAAACTCTATTAATGTTCTCTTAAGAGGACTAAAGATACTTCACATTGAAATTTATCAAACAAGGCCCAAGAAAATGTCAAAATTTTAGAGTGCTTGCCTTGTAAGCACAAGGCCCAGCACCAAAAAAAAAAAAAAAAAAAAAAAAAGTCAAAATCAGACTGTGTTTGAATTCAGACCCTGCCACTCAACATGAACCTCTGGACAAGCTGCTTAATCTCCTCGCTAGAGAGCCTCATTGGTAAGTGAGGTTAATAGTGGTACCCAAGCACAAGGATTTTGTGAGGTTTCTGTAAAATAATGCACTTACAGCACCAGGAAAAGGGCCAGTATCCAAGGAAAAGTATCAACAAATGTTATTTTATTGTGAATTGACATAGATGCTCTGCCTGCCTTCAATTCACCACCCCTGCTGCCGCTGGCAGCATGGACCACAAAGGTGCCAAAAAACCGATGCAAGTTTTTGATCGTTTGTATCAATTAGGACACAAAATTTCTACAAGTACCAGGCAGTCCAGCTCACATTTGCTTAAACACTGAGAGTGTATCATCACGTGTACTAAAGTCCCACCTTAGGCTTTACTTTTCTCTATTTTTCCATTCTGCTACCTCACTGGAACTGTAAGAAATACATTTCTGATGTTTCTAAACTACATATTTAGAGTATTTTGTTACAGCAATGTGAAAGGATGAAGCTACAGGGAGGTGGACGCTTGATCTTGAACTAACGTGGCTTTTCTTTTGTGCAAAGCTGAACTGTAAGGAGGAAGGGGCTTCCAGTGTTTCAGAAAAATGAAGGAAATCATAGCAAAATATCATTTACGGCGTGAGAGTTTTCTCCGTATTTCAATATTCAAAACCCAAATGCACTTGATTTTCTGTCATGTGGCAAAGCAATATTTATTTATTTACACTTTTTGGTGCTGAGGATGGAACCCAGGGCCCTATGCATGCTGGCAAGTGCTCTACCACTGAGCTCTGAGGGGTGAGCAAAATATATAGTGAATGTTTAAATAAAAATTTATGACCGTACAAAAAGCTAAAATTACAGTGAATGCTGCCGCTGAGTGCCATCCAACAGAAAGGCAGCTCACAAAAGCACTACAGCACGTCCTCACCCACCTTATTCACCAGAGCTGGCCCCATGTGACTTGTGGCTCTTCCCCAAAGTCAAAATGACCATGAAACATAAAGGTTTTGAATCAACTTGGGACATAGAGGCAGCCATGACATCACGACTAAAGACGCTCAGAAAGAGGATTTGTAGAACTGCTTCAGAAAGCGATGATGATAGGATAAGAGTGTTCAAAGCAAGTGGGAGTATGTAATATTGTAATACTTCTTTTAAATTGAAACGTTCAGTGTATATTTGGATTACCCTTGTACATCCCCAGCCAAAAATCTAATAATGTACTTATAATTTAATATCGAGTGTTCCAATTTTTATTGCATTGTGATACAGTAATATAGAGATGTCCATCTAGGGTCAGATGTAGGTCTTTCTTCTGATTACAAAGTATATCAAACATGATACCAAAGACTTGCTGGCTAGCAGTAAACCTTAATCAGTCTTTTGTGTTATTCTTATAGTACTGTACTCAGGATTGAACCAGAGGCTGTATACCATTGAGCTACATCTTGTCTGCTTTTTTTTTTTTTTTAGCCAGGGTCTTGCTAAATTATTCAGGCTGGGCTCAAATGTGGATCTTCCTGCCTCAGTTTCCTTCAGCACTGGGATGATGACAGACATGCACCATGACGCCCAGCTTAAATCACAGTCTTTTAGCAATATATGTCACACACCTGCAACTGTACCAGCCAGCCGTAATAAAAAGAAAATCAAAAAAAAAAAAAAATCCATCAGGCGCAGTTACAGGATAGGCTAAAATACTTGAAACCATTCTGTCAAGCAACAGGCCTAGACACCTTAAAAGAGATTAAGCTATAAAAATCTGTCCTACTAAAATCAAGCATATCTATTGCAGCGGTAAGGAGCTCTAAAATGAGGTTATTCTTTTGAAAACATACAGAGGGAGTGTTGAGGTCAGCCGTTCATTTCCCTGTTCTTCTGTTTGGTGGCCCTGGAGCTGTGCTGTGGAAGCCCTGCTTCCCTCTGCAGTCAGAGTCTGTAATCTCTCCATGTGTTTGTTAGCTGTTATTGGTGTGACCAGATAGCTGAGAACAACAACTTATAAAAAGCTTTATTTTGGCTCATGGTTTCAGAGGTTTCAGGCAGGAACATGCTGGCAGGAGAAGCTGCTCACTCCATGGTGGCCAGGAAGCAGAGAGCAAAGGAAAAGCCAGAGAGGAAGAGGCCAGGGTCCAGATACCATCCCCAAAGTCATGATCATGCCCTTCAACTGGCCCCCTTGCTGTTTTCATCGCTTCTCAATAATCCCACCGATTTATGATCTCATTAGTGGATTAATCCACAGATGTAAGAAATTAGAGCCCTTATTATCTACTCACTTCCCCAAAATAATCAAGTCTTCAATACAATGAGCCTCTCTGGGGGGCATTCTGGATCCCAACCATGACGCTTAGTTAAAGAGAAAAGTCAGCTTTTAAAATGGGGATTCATAAAATAATATATATCATTAAAATTTTTAACTGAAAACATAAACAGGCCTACTTACCCATCATTCCTTTGATGTCAGGCTAAATAAAACCCTTCTTTCTCTCTCTCTCTCTTTCTTTCTTTCTTTGCGTACAGGCCTGCACATAAGACATCTATTAACACAACAAGGAGCATTACCAATTTCACTTGCGGTGCAGCAAGGACTCAAGATATTTGTGGAGCAAAATGAGAGTGAATTGCTCTATATTTTGGTACTCCCCTCCTCCAAGTAAACTTTCATAGTTGTTTCGCCCACACCTAATTCCACAGAGCTTTTATTAAAACAAAAAACAAAAAACAAAAAAAGTGTCTTTACTCACTTTTTTCCCCAAACATGCAACTTATTATCATAAAGATTACAACTCTCTTCACACTCGTAATTGTTTGATTTGGTAATATTGAATTGACTTATATAATTACAAAGTACAACTTGCATAAACATGGCTGGGAACAGATACAATTAACTTTTGGAAAGCATGTAACGTGATCTGCTTGCCGGGGAACAGGCTACTTGGTAGTTGTTAGATTGTGCTGGTCCTCCAGCATTGCAGCAGGCAGAGGTTGGTTCCAGTGTCTGACCACACAGGTAACAAAAGGAAAGCTGAGCTGATCTAAGAAGTTAAACTAAATTCAAGGAGTTAGCACCATTCAAATGTACATAAAGGTGAGAAGTGTTGAAATGCTTTGAAGAATGCTAATAAGATTTAGCCAAATCATTCTTTGCCTCACCTCTAGTGGAGACTAACAATGCTTTTCTATGGGAAGATCAAATTTCTGCATCTCCCCTGGACTATGTTTAGTGTTATGATGGGTGTCTTAGCTAGTGCTCTAAAATATGTAAATATAGCACCTTTTGAACGAGGCAGAAAAGTAACTGTTCCTAGGTATGTTTAATGAAATATTAAAGTGTACAGTGTCCTTAAAATGGACCAGGAAACTAAAGTTAATAAAAGTCTCCAAGAGCATCCATTTGCTCTTTAGTAGGGGACAAATTAGCCTGCTAGTGCCATCTTGTGATACAGCTGCAGACCTACAGTAGGGAATTTCTATTTATTTATTTATTTATTTATTTTTTCCGGTGCTGGGGATGGAACTCAGGGCCTTGAGCTTGCTGGGGAAAGCTAAATCCTCAGCCCTGGGATTCCAAATTTTAAAACAAAGGTATCTGAGACAGCTCTTCATTTACCTTCGGCCATGGTGGGGCTGCACTCTAAGAATAAGCCCCGCAAACGACAAAAGGAGTTGTGTTTGAGTGTGGGTTATGGAAAAAAAGTGTATCTTCCCCACCTCCTAAATTGTCTACAATAAAATTATAGTACTTTAGCAATAAAAAACAAGAACACACCACCATGAATCAGTAGCAACATGAAGACTGGGTTTGAAGATTTGGTTAGAATGACCTGGACCCCGAGGGTCCTGTTTAGCTCCCTCTTTGGGTAAATCTCATTGAATTCAACAGAAAGATCAAATGATTCTTTTAAAATTTACCTATTGTTTTGTCTCATGCTAGATTAACAACTTTAAACTACAAAGACTTTAAGAAAGGTAAATCCACCTTTTTCTAATTAGCATTTAGGAAGTTCACTGAATTAGAGAATCTGTATTTTAAAAGGTTAAAAAGTCTTTCAAAAAGACAAACAGAATATGGTACAGATCAAGGACTCTGGAGCCCAAATGCCGCTTAGGAGCTGAGTGACGCTGGACAGTCACTTAACCTCTCTCCACATCTACAAAATACTATTACTTAATTAGAAAAATTAAAGGAGTCAATGAGTAAGCTATGTGTAAACTGTTTAATACTGGCTGGTATGTATGTAGTAAGCCATATGCAAATTTAATAAAAGCAAAAAAAGTCAGAGTGGACTGAGTATATATCTCAAGGTTAGACATAGTTCTTACTTTCAACATTCTCCCACCCACTATTCTTTCAAAGTTTTTATTGGTAATGCTTCCTATTAAGCCTAGACAAGTCACATTGATGCTTAAAATTTACAGTATATTTATGGTCAGTTCTAAGGTAAGTGTGGTAAAATAAAAAAAGTCTGGTCTTTGTCCCTATTCCTGGATTAGAAGTGCTCACGCCTCTGGAATTTACAGTTCACATAGGCTAATGAGAACAAGTGACGGGAGCTGGAACCTCCGCCCTGCCTCAAAAGCTCCAGGGGAGAGGGGCTGGAGCCTGGCAAGGAAAACTGAACAGGGACATTCCTGGAGTTTCCGGTGGGCGAACACGCGTGTGCGGGAGGAAGTTCAGCGCCATCCCCAGGCCCATCCCTCGCCCTCCGCGCGGCTTCCATTTGGCTGTTTCTGAGTTGTGTCCTTTACCATGAATAAGTAAGAGTAACTGCCCCACTTTCTTGAGTTCTGCGAATCATTCTAGAAAATTACTGAACCTAAGCAGATGACGGGGGACTGCCAAGTTTACACAGTAGCTGGCCTGGCAGCATTAAGGGTATCCTGGGCCCATTTGCTGCTGGCATTTAGGGTAGTAACTAACAGTCTTGGGGGACGGAGCCCTCACTGGGGTGGGGGTCCTGAATTGATAGATATACAGATGATAGTCGAGACTGGAGAACTGGTTGTTGGTTTGGAAAAAAAATCAAGCCATATTAATTTGGAATAATTAGACTAACTGTACTATCACTTTTAGAAATTTAAAAATATTTTTTTCTCTATTCCAATTTAAAAATTAAATTTTGACAAAATCTTAGTTTTTTTATTTTTTAGGGGGGTTTTTTGACACAGGGTCTCCCTATGTAGTCCGGGCTGGCCTCGAACTTGTGTTGATCCTCCTGCCTCAGCCTCCCAGGTGCTGGGAATACAGGGGTGCACAACCATGCCTGGCAAAAGCTTAGTATTTCTTCTTTTTTTTTTTTTCCCTTGTAGTACTAGAGATTGAACCCAGGGCCCTTACACTGAGCTACATCCTTAGCTCTTTTTTAAAAAATATTTTATTTTGAGCTGGGCGTGGTTGGTACACGCTTGTAATCAAAGCACTCTGGAGGGTGAGGTGGGAAGATTGCCAGGAGTTCAAGGCCAGTCTGCACTACAAAGAGAGATCCTGTCTCAAAAAAACAAGAAACCAAGAAATTCATTTTGAGACAAGGTCTGAAAAAGTCTTTAAATTGCCAGGTTGGTACTGAATTTGTGATTCTCCTGCCTGAGCCTTCTGGAGTGCTGGGATTACAGATGTGTGCCATCATGCCCAGTTAATATCTCAGTGTAAATCTATTACTTATTGTAAATGTCTACTGATTCAAAGGCTGTAAAGTATGCTCCATTAAGTGTATGCAATTGAATTATTCAAAAAAATGTGAGGGGATGGGAATACAATCCAGTGGTAGAGTATGTGCTTAACATGTATGAGGCCCCGAGTTTGATTTCTAGCACCAACACTCAAACAAAAAACTGGAATTACAATAAAATTCTCAATATTTTGCCAACCATGTAATCAGATAAATATTATAACAAGTTTAATAACTAGCAATTTGTATTATGCCAAAATAATTTCATAAATTTATAAAAAATTCAAAATCGCTTTTACTTTTTTTTCCTCAAAAACTCAGGAACATCACTAAAGTAAGTGTTCATATGCTGGTCATTTTAGTCAGGCATCATTCTTTTTTAATTTTGTGTCCTGAAGACATCTTTCTCTGATTACATTTGTTTCACTGAAAAGAAAAATTTTTCTTAAAAACAAAGTAAGTCTAAATGAATTCAATAGCTGCTAAAATTTCACCAGAGCCGGGCATGGTGCACATGTCTGTAATCCCAGCTCTCAGAAGGCTGAGGCAGGAGGATCGCCAAAGTTTGAGGGCAAGCTGGACTCCATAATGAGCTCAAGGCCAGCCTGAACTACAGAATGAGACCCTGTCCCAAACATCCCTGCTAAATAAATAAAATTTCACCAGAAATTTTGAACAGTTACAAATCCACAAGAGGAAAAGGTAATCATGTTACCTTTAACGCATCAGAAAAATTAACAATAAAATTTAAGATAGCTGTATTGGAAAGATTAATACTAGCAGCCAAAGTCAGTAAAGTATACTCACTACAAGTTCTGCCATCACCAAGTTTATTTAGTATATGCTAGAATATAAATACATAACAATATATCCCTTATCATGGGTAGTTTTTTACATAACTTTGTGGCTGACATAGAACAAAAGAAAAACTGAAATCTGTAAGTTATCAGAAAAGGAGTAGGGATATAGGAAAAGAATACATTTTATATAAATTATAAAGGACAGTACAATGAAATCCATTACTTTCCTCTCTAACTTAATTTTACAAAATAAAGTCAACATATATTATGCTGTGAGCTAAGAATACACAAACACTGGCATTTTCAAAAGATAGCAGTCAGATAAGACGTTATCTCGATGTCACACACTGCTCTCAGTTCTTAACCGGAGTTGAGCTTCCTTTCGTAGTCTTCTTTAGGTGGTGGTAATTTGGCAAGATTTTCATCAAGAAATCCAGCTGTAGTGTCTGGGGCTAAACAGGTAGGATGAAGAATGACTGACTAGCAGAAACCAAAGTCAGGAACACCAGCTATGAACTGGGGGAGAGCCCAGAGCAGAGCATTTGCCTGGCACACACTGGGCTGGGGTCCGAGCCCCAGTATGGGGGTTAGAGAGAGGGAGAGAGAGAGAGGGAGATTTGGAAAGTGGTGTTGCATACTGTGAAAAGTTAAACATCAGATAGTCATGCTTAATTAATTCTAACCTCCTTTCCCCAACACCAGGATCATTTTTCCCTCTTCAAACATTTTTGCTGTTATGGAGAAGGATAGCAAACAAATACTGGATTTTCCCATTTTAGTCTATAAAAGTAAAACTTACAATACTAATAATAGTAAGGCCAAATATTACAAAGATAGAATAACTCAGAAAGAACTGGAGTTTGAATTTCTGATAAAATATAGTTAAGAATCAGAAGTAAAATGGCAAATGTTCTGAAAATATGTTCTTTGGGGTGAGAAAAAGGAGACTATACAACTAAATAAATACATGCCAAAGAGGCGCAAACCTTCCATTTAAATGTCTTATGTTTTTTGACCTAAAATAAATGACTTCTGCCCAAATGTCCTATCTTTTTCATCTCCTACTCTAAGATTAAAATCCAAATATGTGTTCCTCATTATTCTTGATCTGGGGTATTAGAAGGGGATAATTTCTTGGTTTTTTAAAAAAGGATTTATTTTATTTTAATGGTACACTTTAGATGTACATAGTAATAACATTCATCATAGGGGATTTGTACCTGTGCATGATATATCTTGTTGCTTCTTTTTTTCCTATTCCCCTCCCCTCCCTTCACCCCTCCTCCCTCCTTATCTACAAAAGCTTTGTTTCCATTTTTTCCTTCCATTTCTTATTTCTCTTGTCCCTCTGTTCCTTTCCCATCTGGACATCTTCTTCCCTTTCCCAATAATTTCTTGTAAGCGGGAAGATATCCGAACATACTTGCTTACTCCTAAGCAGTGTTTACAATCAGTTATAATGTTACGCTGATAAACTAGTAAACAGACCAAATTAGAGGCCCGATATAAATGTGGCAGCATCGTTTGCTGGCCTTGATGATTGATAGTTTAGAAGAGTACTGTCAAGACAGTTTGTAAGGTTTGATGATGCATCTTCAGTAAAAATGTATAAGGCCAAAAACAACTTTGGTTTTCTTTTCTCCTAAGTGACTCCGACTTCTCATTGTCATCAGTATATATATATTTGATCTAAATACTCAATAATAGAGCTGCAAAAAAATTCAGCCTTCAGGAATGTTTCTCTGATGTTTTATTCATTTGCCTTTTTCTATTTTTGGCTGGGGCTCAAGCCCACGGCCTTGTGAATGCTATGCAGGTGCTCTACCACTCAGCCCAATCCCAGCCCTTTAGCATTTGCTTTTTAAATAGTGCACTTGCTGCCCAGTAAGACAACTGATGGTATTCCTGGAGAGTTAGCTGCTGTAGACAGAATGCTTTTTAAAGAAAGATTCTAGCAGTACCTGTGGCCGCTCAGTCTGCACCCGACGAAGACAGTCTGCGCCATAGATGACTGTATTCTCAGGGATGACTTCAAAAGTGTTTAGGTTGCAACAAGCCCCAATGATGCAACCACTTGTCAGTATTACATTTCTGCCTACGTATGCTGTAGTAAAAAAAGAGAGAATTGCAACTTAAGACATTGTATGATTACGACACTTTTTTCCCCAACGACATAGGTATAAAAAACGCTAACTGGCCTTAAAGAAATTAAATACTTCAGAGTTTGTATGGACGGCACAGAGGTAGGCAGCACATACTAGTGTCAAGTGGGTTCAAAACAGAGCTCTGCTAACTATGGTAGGTGTGTAACCTTGGGCAAGTCATTGTAAAGTCTTCGAGCTCAACTTTATCTATAAAATGGAGAGACTGCCCTACTTCGCGGATTACTTTTTTCTTTTGTATAACTTTTTGAAGTGTGGTCCCTGGCTCAACAGCTTCACCTCTGAGTTTACTTGATGGGCTAATGACAGAATAAATGCAAAGTATTGAAGACAGGTTTGGCACAGAGTAAGCACCCAATAAACAGAAAATGACAATGGTGTTAATGATAATAACTGGCAATCCAAATTCAAATTTAAACCGTTCAACAGAGTAACAAAAAGTATAATTTTATTATTAAAAAAAGGATTTTCTTTCACGCCACTCAGAACCCAGAAAGATAAACCACTGTTTTACAAAGAAGTGTCAGGGTTCAGATTCTTTCCACACCTTGGTGGGACCAGCTCTTAGAGCTGGTTCCCACAGAGCTAGTGATTTGACACAATCCCCTGCCTGGCCCCAATTTTGATAAGTAGACGACATTTGTTTCTGATTGGCCAGGGTAAAGTGGTCCTGAAATTAAAGAAAGCAAATTGCTTGAGGAATTGAATTTTCCCCCTTAACTCTACAGTAACACTAATCAACTAAAATATCACCAACACTAGTATTTAGTAGAAACCTTTCAAAAATCTTTCAAAGGAACTTGTATGTTTAATCCAATCCAAACTTAAATGTACACAGCTGACTTTGTAATTTAATGTATTTAACCACATTATCAGATAACCACATAACCAGATTAGGTTCTTTTGAGGCAAAGAATTAGTCTGACAATGATTTTAGACCACTTCCAAGGACACCACCTTGTCATAGTCTGAGTTTAGGTTATTTCCCAGGGAACAGCAAAGAGAAAGGGGGAATTACTTTGACAATAAAACACAGCTTACCTTTTGATTCAATGACATTATTATCTCCCATTTTCATGGCTTGGGAATCTGGAAACCAGAGTTAAGTAAATACCGTAAGCATGTTCATCCCCCGCCCTGCAAATACAATATGTCCTTGCACTGCACCAGGGCACAGAGGCATGGGAAGGGCTATGCAGCTTGCTCTTGCCAGAATCCTTTGCTCAGGGCAATCTGCTGCAAAGTCCTTGACCATAAATATCTCTAGGTATAAATAAGATTCCTGCATTTTTTTTTTAATGAAATGAGTACTGTATGCCCTGATTTTATGAGTACAGTTTCACACTGTTTATTTATTTTTTGAGACAGGGTCTTGCTATGTAGTTCAGGCTGCTCTTGAACTCACTATGTAGCCCAGACTGGCCTCGAACTCATGGGAATCATCCTGCCTCAGCCTCCCAAGTGCCGGGATTACAGGCACATGCCCCACGAAGCCTGGCTACAGTTGTTTGAAGAAAATCAAAACTTTCCATCACCCCATCACTTAAACACTGTTAATAGTGTTATAGGTTGGTTGGTTTTTTTTCTTTTCGCAGTACTAGGGCTTGAACACAAGGCCTTCACATTGAAATACATCCTCAGCCTTTTTAAATTTTGAGACAGGGTTCCATTAAATCACTTAAACTGCCCAGGCAGAGCTCGAATTTGTAATTCTCCTGCCTCAGCCTCCCACAGTGCTAGAATTATAGGCATGCACCACCATGATGGGATTTGCTGACATCACAAAAACGTATTATTATCTTTTTAGAGTACAAAACCAAGCAAAAGCACTGGTGCCACTCTTAAAGAAAGGAACACCTAAACAAAAAAATATTTTCACCCCTGCCCACCGTTTTCTTAAATTAGACAACAGGCTGTTCACCTAAATGATGTAGGAACCAAACTGACAAAAACATGCTCCTTAATTAGGACAGAAGCCAGAACTGCATCTACTGCCATTCAGCCACTGCTACGTGTCTACAAGTAGTTCCAGCAACACTGGGGCAGGAGGTAACGAGGAATGGATGGAGAGATAAAGGAAGGCCCATCTTGGAGCCCGGTTTCTGGGCTAGATCTACCTCCTGAGTTAAATTTTAACCCAGATATCCAAGTCCAAATACAAAAGAAATAACCGGGCAACCCAGCTCATACATGGCAAGTCTCCAGCATGCACGGCATGCATGCTGTAGTCTTCAGCAACACCCCTTTCATCCCCTCCAACCTCCTACACCCCACCCCCTGTGGGCTTCGAGTACAACGACAGGTTCTCCAAGGGCCATGAAGGGTTAAAAACCCCAGCACCTGAGGGCAGGGCGAGTCAAGCTGCTCACTGGCAAGAGTGAGACCTCAGATCAGGACTCCAGTCCTACTCCAAACCCTAATGCTGAAAGCCCTCAACACCAAGCCTCCTGGGGCCGTGAGCTCTTCTCACAGGCAAGGCCCCACTCAACAGAGTGTACTTTCACTTTCAATAAATCTTCCATCTTGCTTTTAAGAACCTGGACAAGACCCCTGATCCAGTAACAAAATGACTTTCAAAATGCAGAGCTAACAACATATGCACGTGTGTGTCAGAAAATGGCATGCAGTATCTGTATAACTCTACTGAGTTATTCACCAGAACGGGAAAGGATTTGGTTTCTTTTTTGTGGTGCTGGGATCAAATCCAGGTCTCACACCTGCTAGGCACGTACTCTACTACTGAGCTAGAGCCCCAGAAAGGATTTTTTTTATGTACTGCAAACAAATCTGTTGAAAGAGTGAGATGAAAAAAAAAAAAGAAAGAGTGGGATGGCCTAGTCTTAAAAATATAATTATGATATATATGATAAATATGCATGATAAATTATGACAATTTCTAGAGGGGGACATTGGCATACCAAAGGACATCTGGGAAGGACTTAGAGTAAATTATTATAAAGGATACAACAGCCAACTTCAAACACATTATTGGTACCGATGATCATGGGTTTGGGTTCTGGGTCTTCAGTGTCAGGGGTGATATTGTCTGGGTGACTAAAAAAGAGGCGACAAATCATCAAAAAGCCAGTAACACAAAAAACAATTTTCCTTTCATTTTAGAATTTGTTAATTCTCCCAGTTTTACCTGCTTAAAACACTTAACTATGTCAGTTATTTCTTGATCCAAGTGAATCATTTCTCCTCTGGGCTGGAGAAATTCAGCAAAACTACTGAAATGTAAGAAATCAGAAGTGTGCTGAAGGACAGCCTCTAGACAATGCAGAAAAAGATGCTGGCCATACTTTTATTTTTAACCTGTTAAACTGGAATCAAAATCATGCCTAACTTGAAAATTTTCCATCCTTAATAATCATTTGAGATTGTGAAATGTAAACAGATATTCACATAAAATAATTATTTTATGTTATTAGATAGTTAGTTGAAATATTTGGAAGATAAAATGTATTCTCAAAGGAGGAAGCTGTTTTAAATGGTCTTTTATCTCTGACAGTTGAGTTACTGCAGAATATTACTGGGTTGATCGACTTGTGCTGAAGGTGCCAAATGTACTTTAAAGAGAAACTGCTTAATATAGTAAGAAACTCCCAAATTCTTAGTAAGCCTTCAGACAAATCAGTCTTTTTTATCACAGTTAAATATTTTCCCAAGGTCTTTATACAAATTCCATACATTGCTGCTATAAATTAGGTATAAGTTTGAGTTTCTTGCCAAAATTTTATCTAGAAAGACTTATTAATATTTGTGAAAATTTTATGGATAT
Organism: Hystrix cristata; assembly: GCA_004026905.1. Taxonomy (NCBI): domain Eukaryota; kingdom Metazoa; phylum Chordata; class Mammalia; order Rodentia; family Hystricidae; genus Hystrix; species Hystrix cristata. The sequence continues at coordinate 54,522 of PVJO010002428.1, forward strand.
TACAGTCTAGTTCACTAAAATCTCATACATGTCCTAATAAGTTGTTGTTATTACTGCAGATTGAATCCAGCATTTTGCACTGAACTACATCCCCACCTTTTTTAATTTTTTTAATTTTGAGACAAAGTCTCACTTAATTGCAAAGTTGCCTGGGCTGGGCTTGAACTTGTGATCCTCTTGCCTCAGCATCCCAGAGTGCTGGGATTACAGACATATACCACCAGGCCTGGCTTCTTATCATTAAAGCTTAGAAAATGCCTCTAGGACCCCAGATTTTTCAATTGTAATTCTATGGTACCTATGCAAAATGTGTGAAAACAGAGTTAAGTTCAAATGCCTGGGCATGAGTAATAACATTTCAACCAGAACCAAGAAATTCAATTAAAAACTCTCTTCAGGTGGTTGGCATAGCACTTGGAGCCTGCAGGTGCTCAAGAAATGTCTGCTTAAAGGAGGAATGAGGAGGCGACACACAGGCAAAGATTACCAGGCTGCCAGCCTAGTCAGCCACCAAAGAGCTCTCACCTTGGACAAGTCATTTCCGCCATCTGGTTTTTGGGTTCCTCAGTTACTTTTGTTGCAAAATGTCCTTAATAATTCTTTAGCTCTAAAATAATGGGCCTTCCGAACGTCAGTCGCAAAGTGTTTTTACAGACAGGTGAAACTGATGAGAAATGTTACCTGTGGCGCTTGGTTCAGAGTATCTGTAAAAGTTCTACTCACGCATTTATGATCAGGGCCTGTTCTTCTATTAGGTTCCCTTCACCAATCACTATCGGCCCTGCTTCCGCAATAATTCGTGCTTTCGGGTGGATCACTGTCCTAGGTCCTGTTAAAAATAGTTTCAGAAAAAATTTATCAGTGGAGGTTACACTTCCAGCAGTAGAGTGTGAGGCGACCAACAGTGGGCGAGGCTGCCGGGAGGAACGTGCGCTGGGTACTTGAGGGCCTTTACGAGTACTATCTCCTTGGCTGTTATCTTCGATAGTTAGTGCAGAATCTTAAACGAAGGTGAGTGAAATGGCACAGGATTTGGGCCAGACAGCTCTGGCTCAGCCTCCAACCAATCCTGCAGGGTTGTTGTAAGGGTTGACATGAGATGATGTTGGAAGTACAGAAAGTAAGTGGCACATAGTTGGCCATAAAAATATATTCCCTTCCTTTCTCTCAGAAAGATAAAGCTCTCTGGACAATATTTAATGTGGTGCTTTCTTGTCTTTTTTCTTTTTTTTAAGTGGTCCAGCTAAATCCCCAGCCCCCTTTCACTTTTTTTTGGAAACAGGTTTTCACTAAATCACTAAGTCCCCAGGCTGGGCTTGAATTTATGATCCTCCTGCTTCAACCTCTCAAGAGTGTTAGGATTATAGGGATGGACCACCAAGCGTGGCTGCTTCATCTTTTTACTACATGATAAAGAGGAAGTATGGGTGAACAAAAGTCAGAAAATAGAGAATATAACCCTAGCTTTGTTCCTTCAGTCATTTTCCCCGAGAGAAGCATTCTGCTTCTCGCCCCTAAGAGAGTTTCTGTCATTTGGCCTAGGATATGATGTTGACCAATTAAAGTGGGAAAGGTGAAAAGGAGAGAGTAGGAGACAAAAGTAAACACTGAGGTCCCCAGACTCTGGTGCAGGGAGATCTGAGGCAATGAGTCCAGGCTCAAATCTAAGCAACCATGGAGGGGTCTTGTCACCTCTGGGCCCAGGCAGGGCAACATTCTGGAATGCTAGCAGGCTCCCTCCCCCGGCTCTTATCTCCCCACAGGCCTCGTGTTTTGGTGATAATGAAACTACTGATGAGAAAACATATCTTCCTTTTAGCCTGTCTCCAACACCCGTCCTATTCACCCCCAACATCCAGCTATTTTGTGTTAGTAAACAAGTGGACAGGAAATTACTGATTCTGAAAGTATGAGAGGGTGGACAGAAGATGAATGGTGGGAAAGGGATCAGGAAGGTAACATCATCCGTAAAATTGAATATTCAATTGTCTGAATTGTTAGTTTATTCAAAAATCATTACCTGTTTGTGACAGGTGAGATGCAGCAGCACTCTATGTAACGAGGAAACAAAACAACAACAAAATCCACATGCTATTCTTTTTTTGGGTGGGTGGTGGGATTGAACTCATGGCTTGCTAGGCAAGCGCTCTACCACTGAGCTAAATCCCCAACACCCACCAACACCCCCCCACTATTCTTTGCCCCTTCAAGCTTGTTCTTAAAAAGCATTCACTCACAAACTTAATAAAATAAGGGCGGAAATGTTTCTGTTGCCCAGAGAACCTAAACCTCAGTGCGGCTGAGACCCCGACACTGGATGCCCAGACCAGAGCTGGCTGTCTGGGAAACAGCAGCCTGAGAAAGGCCTGAGGCTTCGCAGTCCCATCTGGACTCCCAAATCTTCAACAGCTGAGGTAAAATTTCACAGGCAAATTTTTCTACTTAGGATAGAAGATGGGATCTCTTCAATACCTGGGAAGCTTTTCAAGGGGACCACAAGTATGAATGTGTGTGCCTTGCTTTCTCTAAAAATAAATTATCTCTCCCGTACATATGCATAAGTACACACACACACTACACAGATACAATGTATCCACATATTTATTTATAAAAGAACACTGAGAGTTACTGAAAATTCAAAGGAGAGCAAAAACTAAAAGATTCTGCCAAGACCATCCCATTTACTAGAGGTAACTTATTCATGCTGGTGTGGAGATGCATGCCTGTAATTTCAGCACTGGGGAGGCTGAGGCAGGATGATCACCATGAGTATGAGGCCAGCCTGGACTACAGAGAGAGACTGTCTCAAAAACAGAAAACAAAACAAAACCTAAAAAAAAAAAAAACCATACAAAACCAAAAAAGAAAAAAACACAAAACACAAAACAAAACCTAGAGGTAACTATCTTAAAAGTTTTGGGTATACTATTCCAGACTAAATACTACTGTACAGTTAAGATCTGTAAATATCACTGTATGTATAAACTATATCTCATTTTAAAAATTTAAAAAGAAATGTAACCTGGAGGAAAAATATGTATGACAAGCAAACACCTTTTTAAAACCAAGGAATAGTATGTATTCTACAATTGCTTTTTTTAAACGGTAGTTTCTCTGTGTAAACATATCTAAGTGATATTTTTATTAATGGCTGTAAATTATCTCACATCATATTACTAGGTCACAATTTACTAAACCAATTCCTTAATAATAGGCATTTAGATGTTAACGCTCAGTAGGAGAACTGCTAACCAATGCTGACAGGAACACTGGATTCGCTTGAAATGAGAAGTTTCTAAATCTTACAGCTATAAGAGCCAGTTGTAGTCTGCATAATACTGGATTTATATCTTACTTCAAAATGTTCCATAATAAAGGGCACAACCTATTTTAGGTTCTTTGTAATTAAAGCCCCAGTGGCAACCCACCCTTACTAGAAAGTCTTGATTCTGGACTCTAACACTTAAAGGCTACCTCGCTCCTCTCTCTAAGGCCTGCTCTCTCTATAAAAGGATAAGGTCTTTAACAACCTACCTCACTGGGTTGAAATGTGGGTTATATGAAACAATGTTTGAAAGGCATGGGCGCTGACCCACGGTTCTTAAAAATGAGATGATCGTCACTATTTGCCCCAAAGCACTAACAAATAACTTTTTCAAAATAAGCAAAATAACTAGTTCAGGTCTGTGAAAGAGAAGAAAAGGATCTGCCTTCCCTCCACTTGGGTATCAGGGTAATACAGTAATGCTTCCTTTTAACCAAGGTGGGGGGTTCCACAAGGCATTACAGAAGGGTAAAAAGACTAGCTAGTGTTTTCCATAACCAACTTTAAAGATCTCGGATAACAGGAGGAGATTATCGTGGTGTGAACAGAAGACAGATCTTTTCCCACTGCTAGATAAGTATCAGAGGCACTAGATATTCTGCTGGTCCACGAGCTGTAGCTTTTGACAAGCAAGATCTATTAGAGGCTACCTAAAAATGGATTGATAAAATGAAGGTAACCAGTAGGACCCATGTGTTTCCTTAAAAGTTCCTCTAAAAGTGTATTTTTGAAAACAACTGATATTTTCATTTTTTCTCTCAAAAATTATACAATGTGCATACTACTAAAAGCCCAAAATAAATCAACACAAATTTTCAAAAATTAAAAACATAAAGTCATGTAAAATGTTGTATATGAACTGGGCATGGTGGCACAGGCCCTGTAATCCCAGCACTCCAGGAGGCTGACACAGGAGGATTCCAAGTTAGAGCACAGCCTGGGCAAGGGCGGGGGAGGGAAGGGAAAAAGAAAGGAAAAGAGGTAAAAAATGGAAAAATGTAGATAAAGCTATTGTAATAAGGAGGGGGGAGGGGAGGGAGGTGGGGAAGGGGAAAACCAAGATATATCATTACAGATACAAATTACCTATGATGAATGTGATCATTATGTATATCTACATTTTACCAATGCACGTTCTTCGTAAATAATTTAAAAAGAAAAAAGAAAAAAGGGGGGCTGGAGAGGAAGCTCAGTGCGAGGCCTTGGGTTTAATCCCCACTACAAAAAAAGCCTTATATATTATTTTAAAATAATGCCTGAAGCCCAGGGATGTAGCTTATTGGTAGAGCCCTTGCATGCATACGGCCAAGTTCAATTGCCAGCACTGCAAAAAAAAATAAAAATAGGAATGCATGAGCTATTTAAACCTGGCATTTTATTACTGTTATTATTGTTTTCATCATTATGAAGTTATTTAATAAGTAACTGGAAAACTGGTTATAAATCTAAGGGCCTCACCCTGGAAGCCAAACAGGCACAGTTTGAGGCCCAAGACTGAGACAGCACTCCCACCTGCTGGCAGCATTGCCAAACTGCAGGCACTGGTGCTTCGGAGTTGAACCAGACGTGAGAGGAGAAAACTGTGAAGTTAGGCTTGTGAGGTGGGCACAAATGTCACAGGTAGTAGTAAACTGAACAGCTTCCTGACCTCTCGTACGTCATCCTGGCACAGCCTGGCAGGTGAGCACACATGTGCTTCGACACATGTGCCTGCTAAGATTTGGGTTCACACTCTGACTTCCGTGAGCGATGCGGGTAGCTCAGCTTTGGCTTCACGTCGGAAGCCGGCGGGGCAACAGGGCCTAGCAATGCAAGCAGCAACGGCACACGGTGATGTGGGCACAGTTTGCCCCGGGCGCTTCATGGTTTTACCTAGCATGGGTTTGAATTCAAACTAAGCTTACGGTCTTCAGGTTAAAATGCTTTAAAAATAAAAATCTGTCACCATGCAAAGTTTCTTCCTTTAAGTCTGTTGTGAACCTTCTTGGAGCTCTTTCTGGCGGGGCAGTTTCTGTATTTTCTTGGCAAATGTGCTGCAACCTTATTTGGCTTATCTCCTTGTTTGGATAAATGTGTCTAGAGTTGGAAAGGCCTGAACTGGCTGATAAATTATTTTTCTAAATGGTTGGCTGGGCTCGAGGCGGCATGGCCAGAAAGACATTCCTTGCACCACATTCCCATTTCTCTCACTTGGTAAAGGACATTTTTCTTGTCTACCTTTGCCACAGAAAGCAATCTTTGTGTATATTCTCATAAGCCAATAAATAATTCAGAAAGTCTCAAGCTTTCCCTTTGGAGAATTAAACAATTCCTTTGACCTGTCTGCAGAAGTACCTGCACGGAGAGGCTTTATAGGCAATGATTTCTCAAGTCAAAGCCACTGTTCTGCCTTATTGAAGAAGATTATACAGTAAAAGGAGGGCTTTCGGTCTGCATTAAAACTCTGCTCGGGAGAATGAATGAAGTGGGACAAAGCACTTCCAGTGTAGTTGTTCTGCTGCGCAGAGTTCAGCCTTCAAATTTTGCTGTCCCAACCAAGCGCTGGCTAACACCAGGAGACTGCCTGCTCCTCACCCTCTGATGGGCTACAAACTGTGTGCTAGGAGCTACCTTTCTAAAAAGGCACCTCCCAAGAATCAAGGCAGCCCAATTGTAACAGGCTTGAGGCTCCAAAGCCTTATCTGCCAAGAGAGCTTTTACTCTGCCCAGTCTCCTTCTCCATGAGGGGTCCGGCTCCAGTGCAGCTCTGAGTTAAAGGCTTCCTGGATGAGCACTGTACTTCCAAGCTTCTGAGTCAGGAAAACCAAATATATGACCTCCTAGGAAAGTAGAAGATTAAATTTAAAGTTCCACTGACCTGAAACACAGCAAAGGAAAAAATTACTTTCTTCCTGAAATACTGTAGAATGGAATAATCTATAAAAGTATAAATGACTAGAAGATGGAAAATTATATAGAACACCCTAAAAAATAAGGCTGGGGATGTAGCTCAGCGGTAGAGCACTTGCCTAGGGAGCCCCAGGTTCAATCCCTAGCACTACAAACAACAGAAACAGACAAGCTAGAGAATCTATTAAATCCTATTCTAATTTACTACCACTTAATCTGGAAAAGAGAGTTTACTGAGTGTTCAAATCACAACTCCACAGGACTAGAGAAAAAAGAATTATTTTGGGAACCTAAGAAAAAACAAAAATAAAATCTCTAAAATGAAAAATAAGACATGGTGGGGAAAGTTGTAATAAGATAACTCCACTCTTTAACTTTATATCTCCCAGGAGGTTATCAATCTGATGTATTATTTCAGAAAAATAATAGCAGCCAAAAGATTAGAGATACTTTATACCAAACATAACAATGACAGAAATGATTATCTAAATATCAGTTCTGGAAAATTCCCATATTTATATAGAAAATTAAAAATAAGAAACATGAAGCCTGAGTATGGGACAAAAGATAAGAAACATGCATAACAAAAATGAGATAAGAACTGTGGAAGACACAATACTGGGTAACTATATCACTCTTCTGTACCTTTTCCTTGATTTTTAAAATTGATTTGTTTCTGAAGAATATGAGCAAATTTTCTTGTTTTAAAAATTTGGAGCTGCTGTGGTGGTGCACGCCTGTAATCCTAGCACTTGAGAGGCTGAGACAGGAGGACTGTAACAAGTTTGAGTTGAAAACCAGCCTGGACTACATATACATAGCAAGACCTGGTCTCAAAAAAAAAAGAGGGGGGGAATGTGTGAAAATAAATATACTAGGGACCTGAAGATGTAGCTCTGTGGTGAAGTACATGACAAGGCCCCAGCTTCGAGTCCCAGCACCACCAAACAGTATGTGTGTGTAAATATAAAAAAAATTAACTTGAACCCATTCTGTGAGAAACTTTGAAGCACTACAGATTTCCTTTAAAAGTTTATCAGCTGGGGCTCTCATACCTTTCCATGATAGCCCGTGCTGCATCTCCCAGATGCAGCATGTATTTTTATTTTTGCTTTTACCCTCTTTTTCTCTTTGTTCAGCCTAAGCTCACTCTGCAGAGTCAGTTTCTCTCCCAATTTTCATTTCTGCCTTTTAAAATAAACTTAAAAAAAATTATCAGCTGGACATGGTCACATATGCCTGTAATCTCAGTACTCTGGAAGGCTGAGGTAGGAGGATTGAAAATTTGATCCCAGTCCTAACTCAGTGACTTAGTGAGACCCTGTCTAAAAATAAAAACCAAAAAAGGGTGGGGGATGTAGCTCAGTGCAAATTACAATTTCAAAAAGTACCACAATATTGCTATATTCCATCACTAAAATCTGGGTTGAAATACCATATTTATATAAGAGGTAATAAAAGTATATGATTGTTGAAATTTAAAAAATTATCACAGTAAAGATGCATTGCCATTAAGTGCCCATAAAATATTACTTCCTGCTTCAAACATTCATTCTTGCCACTTTCTGGAGCAGTTCTGGAAAAGCAGTTCTTGAAGAGCAATTCTGGAAGTGCTCTTCTGTGTCCTTACAAGCTGCGACAAAAACTTCAGTGCATTCTGGTGCGCAGGGTCATCAGATGGGAAGGCAGACTTGTAAAAACTTTACAGTATGTGTCCTCATTCACCTTATTCACCAGATCTGGCCCCGTGTGCCTTCTGGCTCTTCTCCAAAGTCAAAATGACCGTGAAATGTGAAATGCAAAGATTCCAAATTGACTTAGGATATTGAGGTAGCCACAATAGTTCAACTAAAGACACTCATAAAGGAAGACTTCAGAATGGCTTCAGAAAGCAGCAAGAACAATGGGATAAGTGTGTTTGAGGAGTGAGAAAATTTGGAGGGGAATCAATCCAATGTGTCTTTACTCTCATGCATTTTTAAAAATTTAAACATTCACTGTATTTTTCAATTATACCTTGTATGTTAACCATTAGAATTGTGCGCTATAAACTAGTTGTCAAATACCAGATGGAAAGTAGATTTAAAACCTGTATTTCCTTATATAATTTCAACACTTAGGGAAGGAAGGAAGATGACAGGGATAAAAAAAAAGGGGAGGGCCAGCTAGGGTGGCACATGCCTGTAATCCCAGCTAACTGGGAGGCTGAGGCAGGAAGATTACACATTTGAGGCCAGCTTGGGCAACTTAGTGAGACCCTGTCTCAAAATAAAATTAAAAAGGCTGGGGATGTAGCCAAGTGGTAGAGTATTTCAATCCCCAGTAATACAAAGGAAAAATGGAGGTGGAGGCAATGAAAGCCAGGAGGAACAAGAGTAAAGTGTGTACTACATATCCATTACACAGTAGATACTGCATACATTAGTTTTCTTTTCTTTTTCTTTCTTTCTTTTTAAAATTTATTTACTTATTTTTTCGGTGGTATAGGGATTGAACCCAGGCCTCTTACGTGCTACCGAAGCTAGGAAGTGCTCTGCTAGAGCGATATCCCCAGCCCTTACTTTCCTTCTAATCATAGAGTACCTTGGTGCCATACGAAGGTATTCCTCAAAGCATGATGGAAGTCATAAAAATAATGTAGGAGAGCATTTTGATAAATGTTTAGCCCTCATCATTTCTCAAAAAGTTTTCAAGTGGTCTGAGTAACACTAATGACAAAAAAATTAACACAGCTGTGGAAAAAAAAGGGCTGTTTACTAAATTTCTAAATTGCATAAGTTTAAAATAAATAACCTGGCAAATATTTTTTCGTGTTATTGTGCAATGAACACAGAGCATCACACTGAACCCTAGCCATTTTTAAATTTTTTCATTTTGAAAAAGGGTCTCGCTGAATCATCCAGGCTGGCCTAGAAATTGTGATTCTCCTGCCTCAGCTTCCTGAGTAGCTAGAATGACAAGTGCATGCTACCTTGCCTGGCCAACCCTGCAAATTCTTAACTAAGTTCCATGTAATGTCACAAACATCACCGGCTTTATAAGACATGATGCCTAAATTGGTTGGAGGCTTAGGTTTAGTAGAAAAAATAAAAGCATAGTATCATTTATAGGATATCACATTTTTTTCTACTGAAGATATTTAAAAGAAAGGAATAAGGTATATTTTCTCTCTGAAAGTTAACGATTCACTGAATGCTCTACTCTGGTAGCACGGGTGACATCTGGCTCTTGAGAAGGCTGAGCTCACACCAGTAAAGCTGTGTGGGAAAGTTTGGATGGAAGAACTGAGCAGTAAAATGTGAGTGTGGAGAACTTAGTTGCGTTACTGTGAGTTGTCACATGCAAACTGTTCATCTGATCTCAATGCTGGATTTGCCCTCTAGCAAGCCTACACAGCAAGATTTAACAGTGTTAAAAGCTAACATTCCAAGAGAGTTTACTACTCACAATTGTCACATTCCCTTGCAATAAGCCCAGGAAGTAGATACTATTTTGCATGTGACAGAAACTGCTAGGGGCCCTCCAATATCCATCTCTCTTTTTCCATGTAACAGAACCCTGCCTGATTTTCTTAGGAGCAACAACATGGACAGCTACAGCTTCCTTTGCGGCTCCAAGTCCCAAGACCAAGTCCTAGCCATGAGACACAGAAGGGTTGTGTGAACTTTCAGGAAGGCTCTTTAGATGGACCTGACTCAGCCGGGACACACACCCTTTTATTCACTCTCTGCCCTTTTCTCATCCGAGAGGACTCCTGGTACTCTAGCATCACTTCCTGGCCTGCGAGGCCAGACCTCCATGCTGGACAATCAATGGATCAGCCCTGAAATCCTTACTTCTAAACTTTTTATGTGCAAGAATAAACCTTTGTATTTTCAAGTCACCACTATGTGCAGCTGAACCCAATCCTGATACACACAACCAAACAGCTGGGGAAAAGGATGGTCAGAGTGGTTGAGTAACATGTCCAAGGTAGCCCAGCAGGTAAGGAGTAAGGGGAAGCTAACCCAGGGCTGTGGAGTCCACAGTCCACACTCATAATGAACACTCAGTGGGATGCAAGCCCCGCAAAGCCTGGTCCTTTGTCTGTGATGCCCATTTTGTGTCCCTAGTGTCAACAGTGCTTGGCCCATCACAGGTACTTGTACATACACGACAGCTCTCTCTCAAATACATGAATCCCTTTGTTGTGCTGTCTTATTAGTATTTCAGACAGAAGTCTAAACTTAGCTTTCTTTCAGAAATATTGTATATTTACAGGAGAAAAATACACTGTTTGGTCAATAAAATTGGGGCACTGGTGAAACGGACATGAAAAGACAACAGTTAAGGACTAAATTACAATGTAATGCACTAGATTACATGACATCAATTCTTGAGAAACATTAAAAAACTATTTTCTTACCTATAGTTACATCTCCTCTGATTTCACTTTCTACACATACAACTGCTCCAGGAGCAATCTTCACACTGTAGGAATAAAAAGGTGATATTCATCATGGGTAAGATTAACAATGTTGCTACTGAAGCTTTGCTGATACAACAGAAAAAGGTTTAAATATTAATGAGAAAATGTTTTAAATATCGATGGAAAAACATAGTCAATTGTAAGAGGGTAATGTTTTTGTTTTAGTTAGGGAACTTGTTTTTGTTAAGAAAATAATTGCTCTTATTTGAGTAGGACAATATTTTTCTTGGAATAGGATGTAGCTCAGAGATAGAGTGCTTGCTTAGAATGCACAAGGCAAAACAATTTTTTTCTTAACACAGAAGATATTCATGGTGTTAAATCTGCTGTTAGTTTCTATGAAATAACAATACCATTTCAGATTCTCTGTCTTTAAAACTCTGGATTTTTCAAAAATGTGGTTTACAGTTATTCATTGCTAGCATTACACTGAAACACACTAATTTTGTATATTTACTTTGTATCTTGAAACCCCCTTTTTTTGGCAGTAGCCACCACCCCATCCCTAGCCCCATTTTTTTGTGGATTCTTTGGAATTTCCCACATAAACAATTATGTTCTCTGTAAACAGAGACAATTTTATTTTTTTCTATTCCTGTTGCTACCAGATTGGAGTCTGAGGTGGTCCTCCAGGGAAGAGATAGGGACCTCAACTTACCCCCATCCATGCCAGGGAGTAGGTTTTTTGATGTCTCCATAGAAAAAGAATTTCAGGACATGTCAGAGAGGCACAGGTAGAGTTAGGCAGAGTTAAAGGAGTACACATCACTGAGGAGAGGGACATGTAATTGCCCCTAGAGAGGCAATAGTAAAAAACTGTTAATAACCCTGTTAGCTATAAAATGAAGAGGGGGAATAAAAATACATTCATCAACTTACTGCAATATACTCCCTAACAATAAAAACCATATACTCCCTAAGAATAAAATCAAGGAATAACCATATAAGATACATTAAAAGCCTCTTGCTAAACACTTAAACATGGCAATGAAGTTAAATATGTTCCAAAGTTGAGTAGCTGCAAAGAAGCTGTAAAGCCTAAAATATTTACCATTCGATATTTCACAGAAAAAATTTTGCAGATCCCAGCTCTACATGAACAACTTTTCTACCCTTCTAAAACTCCACTCCTTTGAAACATTTATTTCTCCAATAAAGGAACAAAAGAAGTATTATTCTAAAGGAACAAAGACAAAAGAGGAAGCAATGACAGATGAAAAGATGTCAACAGATTTCTAGAAAATTAAGTAGAAGGCTAAGCTTCAAGGCATTAGGTATCTAGGGAAAGGGGAGTGGAGATGGGAATGGAGAAGCATGTGAATGAGTCAGAGCTGCTGGACGCCTGGGCCTTCCCCCTAAGTGTACACAGCCAGAAGAGACAGACCCAGCCTGAGCTGCTGCATTCCAGAGACCAGGCCCAGGCCAGAGGGAAATAATGGCTCTTAAACAGTGAGACCGCCTGCTGTTTGCCCCATATGCCTCCTTGACCCTCATACAGAATTTCAGGCAGCAAGCAGAAACTACCAAGGAAAGGCTGGCTTCCTGTCTGCCATGCTGTACACTGTGGCCTAATGAACAAATCCAAAGCTTCCAGGGTTTTGGTCTTCATTTTGAATGATGGGCAGAGAGACAAAATTGATCAGATATTTGAGGAACACCTCCAGCTAAGAAGAAAAAGACCAAGATAAACGGGAAAAAGTGGTCCGAGAGAAAACAGATAATTCAAGCAGAAGAAAACCTATAAACAAACAAACACTCTTCTAATTAATTCAGAGAAATGTGTGTTCAAGTAAGTCAGTAATCAAACATAGAAAGAATAAAAATTTTTTTTGACTTGCAAAGGGGAAAACAAAAATCCCCTACGCAATCTATTAAGAAGCTGTTAGGGCAGTGGTGGCAAACCTATGGCACACGTTATTGTGCTTTTCTTTTAAGACAAAAGACGTTAACGTATGAGTTGTTTGTTCTAAACTAAAACCTCAGTATTCAGGTTTAATTGCAGTGTTGGCACTTTGCGATAAATAAGTGAGTTTGGGGTTGCAGTTTGGGCAGTTGGTCTCTAAAAGGTTCACCATCACTGTGCAAGAGGATGTGCTTAGCTGAATAAAAGTATATCAATATGCAAAGTGATTCTAGAAATAGACTTTAGCATGCAAAGACAGAGAGGTCAGGACAACAGCTGTGCAACATCAGTCTTAGAGAGCAAAGAGGAAAGAGGAATTCAGGGAGAAGTCCTCCAAGAAGAAAAGCAATGGAAAAATTATCTGTAAAAGATACTGATGGGTGTTTGACACATCTGTTGGAAGATATGGAAAATATCAGGACTCAGAAAAGCAAGGAAATAAAACCAATGACATGGGGGGATGGATATGACCAAAAATACGTTATAAGCATGTATGAAAATACCACATTGAGACCCAATATATTATAAAACTAATAGGCAGTAATAAAAATATGTTTAATATGAGGCAATGGTTAGAGGGAAAAGCTAAATGAGTTGTAAAATATATGTTGTTGGCTCAGTAAAAAGTAATATTTACATGTATTTTATAAAATGACATTTAAAATAACTATAAATAAAAAATTCAGATATAACTATATCAGAGAGCAGGGGACGTATGTGTGTGCAGGTATTAAAAGGTATTAAAAGCTTTAAGTAATCTGTCATGGTTTGTATCTAGATGTCTCTCCAAAGCCTCATGTGCTCATAGGTGGGGTTTTTCAGAGGTAGCTGAATCTTGGGTGTATGAATATGGATTAAGGGTGTGTAATAACTAAACTAGTTCAGTGATTACTTTAGTACTGTTCTGGGTGTAGATAATGGGAAACTCGAACCTGGATATGGGTGGAACCAACCAATAGGCTTGTAGCCCGAATGGAATAAAAGGGAAAGGGAGGCTGCTGATTGCTGCTTTCTGCCCACCCTGTCATGGACTGTTTCTCCTCTGCCACAGCCCTGTACAATGCCACTCTGTCTTGGAGCCAACTGATAGACTGAAACCTCTACAAACCGTGAGCTACAATAAATCTTTCCTCCTTTAACTTGTGGGTGTTGGGTATTTTGTCCCAGCAACGAGCAAGGAACTAAGACAGTATCAAACAGAAAAAACTAACAATCCCTGTGTCTCTTCAAGAAATGGTTGTGAGATTAGACATAGCTATAACTGTTTCCATCATTTTTGCCAGGCACTTTCTACAAGGAATAAGTTAATGAAATCCTACCAAGTCATTTTTCTGGGTTACCACTATCACATTAATAATCAATCAAGAATCAATCTGCTGCTGGAGGTGCACATGCCTGTAATTCTAGCACTCTGGGAGGTTGAGGCAGGAAGGCTGCAGCCAGCATGGGACTACATAGTGAGTTCAAGGATAGCATGAACTATTGTATATAGCAAGACCCTATCTTAAAAAATAAACAGACAATTGCCAAAAGAATCAATCTACCAAAATCACAGAAAACATAACCTTCTTACTGAGTCAAGGAAGAAAGAAAAACTATGAAGATGGATCAGAATTACAAAGCAGAAAAATCACTTGTTCTAACACTCTCACTTTATAAATGGAAAATTAAAAGAGACTCGAAACTTAGTTTTCTTGTGATAACTTAACAATGCCATTCTTGAATGTACCACCATTTGTACATGTCATTTCACTGATACTTTTCATATAAAGTGAGGGGTTTTTTGTATGTTCAGATACGCAATTTTATTAAGCCCTAGTTAAATAAATATAATGTCTGATGTTTTAAACCTTATTTCTCATTGCAACTTTCCATTCTTTCAGCCTTCTCATTATGAAAAAAGCACTAATTTCTACAGGATAACTGAGGGTAGAAGAGACTCAGAGTGCTAGCTGTCTTTGGTTTGATGCCACAGGGAGATGCTCCAGCTAGTGTTTAGACAGACCGCTTCCATGTGAGGCAGGAAAACAAATTCACTAGACCAACTAAAATGTGTTCTCCACATCTCTGCATGGACTTGTTGCACCTTGTGGTGGTGGGAAGGGCCTGGGAGCAGACAGGTAGAAGGGGAAGCACAAACAATGTTGAGATAAGAGATTAGGGCATGGCAGACTGGCTGGGGAAGTAGGCATGACCTGTTAATTGCAAAATCCCAGGACACACGTGCAGAATAGTTCCCAAAGCCCCGCACCTCAACTTCTTATGAGAACTTGAGCAGTTCTGGACAGGGTGACGTAGACCTGGCTTCAACCTGAGGAGTGGGTAATACATAAAGGATGGTCACCACTGAGCTCTCCACTACTGTGTTCTCTCACAGCAGTCCACTTTCATCCTGTAGAGTGTACTTTTTGCCTTACTTCTACTTCGCATCATTGCTCTGCAGAGCCTGATTCTTTTCTTTTAATAAATGTAAAACCTGCCACAGTATGTACATATTTTGACCAATTCTTTGCTCAGGACAGAAAGAACCTAGAGATCACCTCTAGAAGACTCCTGCACCCCAAAACCTGGTAACACATCTTGGTCAAGTCAGTCAGGAGTAGGTAAGGCCCTTTTGGGTATCTGTTTATTTGTTTGTTTCTCTCTCTCCAAAATATATGAACTCAACCCAAGACTGACTGGTTTAGTTTTTTTGTTTGCTTTCCCTTTCCCTCTCTTCCCGAGAAAAGTTTCAATCTCCTCCTTGTCCCTTCTCTCCCCAGGACAGACTTTCCATCAGAGGGCTCAAATTCTTTTTGGTTATCAGGAAAGGCAGGGCACTAGAGGGTGGTAAAAATTAATGGAAGCTGCGGAACTCAGGAAGCTTTCTCAGAGCACTGGGAAGAGTTTCCTAGTGCGTCCCACCATGTGTATGTGGCGGAGGGCTGGGGCACAGGGCCTCTGCTTTTCCCAGTTGGTAAGATAGGCCCAGAGGTCTGCCTCAAGTTTATCTCCTCCTTTCGTTTTTCTCTTTCCTGTTTTTTCACTCATTGTGGGCATGAGTTAGTATAGAGCAGCCTGAGAACCTGTTACTAACCCAGTCTCAAAGCAGATGATTCAGGTTCCATGTGTGGGACCCAGTGTTTAGTATGCCTTTTTGTCCTCATATTTCAGCTCCCTGTGATACTTTGCTCAGCTTTCCTATACTTTTGGGAAAATTAGTTACTGGTAACTTGGACTCCTGCTTAAATAGCTGCCTATCCCATTTTACTCCTTTTTGTGCTCAAAGCCTCATCTGTGCTTTTCTCCTACATGGCCTTTTATCTCTGGGTATCATTAGTGAGTTGCTTTCTCGGTGCCTTGTTTCATCCCAATCCACCTTTCTGCCATGACTGGCAGCCATTCTGGTTCATCGTGTGGGTCAGCTGCATGAATTCAGCCATGTTTGTTGGTGATTTTAGCTGACTGTGAGTTGGTCACGTGGTTCCACCATGTTTGTTTGCAACTGACATCATGGACACCTCCCCATTGTAGACAGGAGCTAAGCCTCCAATTTTATGGAACATATGGGCCTCCTTCCTGCTTCTCTTTTCATCAGGCTAGATCCCTCCCTTCTTTCTTTTAGCAGATATTCAGGTAATTTAGAAACATATGCCTGACGGCCTGAACAGAACAAAGGACCAGCCAGTAAAGGTCAATTCAAGCAGCTGTGAGTATGCAAAAGTAGAGCCATGCTTGTACTTAGAACTTTTTAAGGTTTTTTCTAAGTTTCCTTAAACAAAGTATCAAAGATTTTATTATTGAGGGTAAATGCAAGAGATACTGTTTCTTAGGTGGCTAAGAGAGCCCCTAGAAGGGCTCTACCTTTCTCTCTAGGAAGTCAGGGGGCCATGGTCTAAGGAACCCTTCCAGGGGTGGCTCCACCCTAATCCCTTCAGCGTGTACTGTCTCTCAAGTGGTTAAGGGAATCACTGGGTGGGTAGGTGGAGTCTCACCTTGATGGGAACACACAGGCAGGCCTCCACCCTGATCTAAGGCTTCCCCAGATGGACTCTACCCTAATCTCTTAGGAGTTTACCATTTCTAAGGGAGCCCTGGAGAGGATTTTACCCTCATCTCCTAGGCTCAAGTGCCTAAAGGAGTCTTCCCAGGGGGCTCCACCCTGATCTCTTAGAGAAGTTTACTGTGTTTCACGTGGCTAAGCAAGGCCCCCAGTGGGAGCACTCCACCATGATCTCTTGGGAGTTTCCAAACTAGCCTCTGGGTGGGTGCCATCCTTCTCTGTAAGGAGTCAGTGGGCCAAAGCACCATGGGAGACACCCTGTAGATCCCAGAGACCTTACCATTAGGCTGTAGCCTTAAACATTAGGAACGATCTGCTTTATGAACTAGGAAATGGCAAGAGATGGATATAGGATGGAAAATATGGTACTATTTTTCACTTGCATTGCTTCTGCATAAAGCACAGAAGGTGGAGTGAAATCCCTTACATTCATGCTTTTGTGACCCTTTACCTCTGGAAAAAACCAGAAACTATGGTATTTACAGTGCTCCTTGAGGAAGAGAGGGATATTTTTGATGATCCAGTCCTTAGCTGCCCTCCTGTCTCTTAGGGACTATGGATCTCTCCCACCTGTTTCCACCAGAGGCTAGTGCTCCAGAGAGACCCAGTACTTTGAAATATGACCCAATGGCTGGATACAGCCTTTTCTGTGTTCAACAGTCAGGATCTAGATGAGGCTAAAAGGAGGACTGAGAAAAAAGACAAACCAAAATTATGGCTAACCTAATTGGCTATGCTTTAAGAACACTCACGTTGTCCAACGGAAAACCCAGGGCCAATCAAGGCCTGCACAAAAACTAGACACTAAGCACATAACTAAACCATGCCACAGCTTCAGTTTTACTCCGTGTACCAGGCAGCTGATGTGCCTGACTCATGGCCCTAGAGGATAGACTGTCCCCACTCCCAGAGAGGGGCTAGGTCTGCTGAAACCCTCACCTCCCACTCTGATGACTGAAGGGGGTTCCGTGCAATGCCCTGTCCACGGACATCTCCATGGAAGAAAGCTACTCCTATAAACCTTTGGGAGGCCTGTGGCTCCTCTTTAAAAAGCAAGGCTCCAGTACTGATCTGGTGCAGATAAATACAGTCACTAATGACCCTAGTTCACCATTTTAAACAGGTACCTGCATTGAGACTCCTGTTTGTAACTAGATCTACGATGTGGGTAATCTTGCTAAGGTTAGGGCTCTCAAGCACTTGGTAATTTATCTATTATCCCTCTTCGCCATACTTCATAGGAAGTATGGAAATCTGACCTGCTTCCTCTCATATTTGGGGCTCTACATCTCCAACCTATTAGTAAAGTTAACCAAGCTTTCTCCCAGCAAACAGGCAGCTCAAATGTCACTAATTATTTTCTTGTCTTCTGGCTTTTTTTTTTTTCTTTTCTTCAACTCACCCAGTGAGCAACAACACCCCAAGGTAGGGCTTACAGCTTCTTTCAGCAGGAAATAGCTATATAAAGATGGAGACCTTTACTCCTTCACCACCCCATAAAGAATTAATGGGGATATGTGTTTCTCAGGAGAAAATGAGGCAGATTAGAGGCATGGCAGACTGGCTGGAGAAGTAGGTTTGACCTGTAAATTGCAAAATTCCAGGACACATGTGCAGAACAGTTCCCAAAGCTATGCACCTGGACTTCTTGGGAGAATCAGAGTACTCTGAATAGATGGCCTAAACCTGACATCAGCCTGAAGATTGGGTGATACACAAAGGACAGCTGCCATTGAGCACTCTACAACTGTGTTCTCTCACAGTAATCCACTCTCATCCTGTGTAGTTTTCCCCCTTACTTTTACTTGGCCCAAACTCACTCTGCTGAACCTGTTTTTTCCCCTACTTTTAATAAATGTAAAAACCTGTTACCCTTTGCACTTCTCTTGACCAATTCTTTGCTCAGGACAGAAAGAACCTACAAGCCTCCTCTAGAGGGAGACTCCAGCACCCCAAACCCTGGTAACCACACCTTCATCTTCACTATAGGATATGACACAATGCACATATTTATGTTAGATCTGTTCCTCCTTATATTATGAATAAAGATTACAGCCAGCACTCTGGGAGGCTCACCCAGGAGGTTCAAAACCAGCCTGGACAGCTTAGTGATGTAGCAAGACGCTGCCTCCCTCCCCACCAATAAAGGGCTGGAGATGGAGCTCAGTGTGAAGGCTCTATATTCAATCTCCAATACTGAAAAAAAAATTACAGATTATCTGCTTAAACAAAACAAAAACCCAGTGCTGAGAATTTAGCTCTGTGGTTAGAGTGCTTGCCTAGCAAGCGCCAAGCCCTGAGCTCGATCCTCAGCACAAAAAAACAAAACAAACCCCAAATTTTAATGTATGGCACCAGACCCAATGTCTGTTTTGCCAGTCAGCAGAGGGTGCTCCACACAGATGCTTTTGGAAATGGTTTTGCGTGCGCATTTCTCTCATCCCAGCCCTTTCTTTCACCACTAGAATCCAGCGATGAAGACAGCGGGAGAAACAGCCACAATTCCTGGGTCCCGAGTTTACCAGGCGCTCCTCTGCACCAGGCAGCACAAGTCACAGAGCCAGACCAGGTATGGCCCCCTTTGTGACAAGCGACTGCGAATCAGCTGATACACCCCACCCCCGCCCCACTTGGAGACCGGAAGGGACCAGGGCGAGGCCAGCGACAGCAGAGGGAGGTCTGGCGACAGACAGCTGAGAGGCCAAGCACAAGCCGCCAGCGCACAGCGGCCCTAACGCTGCCTCCGGCCGAGCTCCCGTTCCCCCGCAGGCCCGCCGAAGACCCCTTCTGCGCAGGCGCGTTGCGGAGGCGGGCCGGCGAGACGGAAGAACAAAAACCTTCCCGGCATCGATGCCGCTTCTCTTTGCCTTCCCTAACCCCAATTTATCGCCTCAGCCAATGCCAACTCTGACCTTTAGGTACCATCAGTCTGAGTGCCCAGGATGAGATACCACTTCAGTCCCCACCACGGGCAACCAGGAACAAATCCCACCCTTGCGGAGAGGTGACAGCAGGCCTTCCTCAAGGGGCAAACCCACCTCTTTTGAGTCTTCTCCGCCATGGTACGGCCCTGGTCTCCAATTGGAGCCAAGATCGACACCTCCGCCTGGGCAGAGCGATGATCTCGACCCTCGATTGCAGAGCCTGGCGGTGTTGGGAGACGGGCGGAGCCGCGGGGCGGGGCCGAAGTGTCGGTGCTCCCGGGAACCCGGGAGGTCTTGGAGGGGGCAGGCCAGATTTTACAGCTGTTCAAGGGCTGATAGACTCGAATTTAAAAGAGACGTTTATGCCAGTCCAATGCGCATCGCTATGACCTCATTTTCTTGCACCGTTCGATACTTGCGATCACACCCTACTTCTGTCCCTCCTTCTGGGTGTAGCTTTTCGGCCTCCCTGCCTTCCGCTAGGTGGCAAGGTGCCTCCTACCAAGCCCTGGGCCTCTCCTGAGCGAGCTCATTCTTCCCACAGGTTAAGGGCTGTCCCCTCCCTGCTGGCGTTCTCAAATTATATCATCGCTATTCTGTCCTCTGCTGAGCTTCACACCTAATATTCGATCGACTATTTGGATCTCCAGTTGGATTCCTTAAAGTTTTATGAAGCCTAAAACGTCCAGAACGGGAGCTGTCGATTAATAACTTCAACCTTCCACAAATCGGTTGCTCTTTCATCTCCGTGTCAGTAATGGAATCCACCTTCACCCAGTTGCTCAAGCCAGACTCGAGAGTCATCCTTGGCACTCGTCACCCCTACGTATTTGATTCACCTGCACGTTCTGCCTTTCCTGCCTCTGGGCCTCATTCTTCCACTTTACACCATTTACCACACCATCTCTAGTCTAACCCCAGCCACCACGTCTCTCCCTGTCTCTTCCTTCCGTGCTTGATCCCTAAAATCATGCGGTTATGGTTTGTATCAAAAATGTTCACCATGGGACTGGGGATTTAGCTCAGTGGTTAGAGTGCTTGCCTTGCAAGCACAAGACCCTGAGTTCGAGCCCCAGCACACACACACACAAAAACAAATGTTCCCCAAAGCTGGGGAAAAATGTTCCCCGCACCTGTAATCCCAGCACCATGGGAGGCTGAAGCAGGAGGATCGCAAGCTCACAGCCTGGGTGACTTAGTGACTTAGCAAGACCCTGTCTCAAAATATGGGGTGAGGATGTAGCTCAGTTCAAAGGGCTTGGGTTCAATCCACACTACCATAAAAAAGTCCCCCCAGGTGGAGGTTGGGGATTTAGCTTAGTGGTAGAGTGCTTTTCTAGCAAGCACAAGGCCCTGAGTTCTATCCCCAGCACCCTCCCCCCAAAAAACTTCCCCCAGAGGTTTATATGTTCAGAGGTGGAACTTGTGGAAGGTGCTGGATCATGGGACCCCATACTTATCAATAGATGAATTCATTGATGAATTCATGACTGAATGTGCTGTTAGAGGTGGAGCCTGGTCGGAGGAGTTGGGTCACTGGGGATGTGACCTGGAAGGATGTATTCTTGTCCCTAGCCCCTTCTCTCTTTGTCTTCCTCCTCTGCCATGCTGGTCCTCCATGTTGTTTCTGCCTTGGAGCCAGCTGACCATGGACAGAAATTTCAAACAATGAGCCAAACTAAACCTTTTCTTCTTCAAGTTGTTTATGTCAAGTACTTTGTTCTAGCAGTGGGTAAGGTGACTACTTCAACCTCTGTCCTCCCACCTATAGCCCCATTCAAGTCATCCTCTGGCAGTCAAAATCATCCTTTTTAAAAATTTTATTATAATTTTTTTGAGACAGAGTCTCACTATGTAGTTCAGGCAAAAAGTTTGCAACTTAGTGAGGTTATTCATTAAAGCAGCCCGGGAAACTTAGTGAGAGCTTGTCTCAAAAAAAAAATTAAGTCCAATTATTTTACATTCTATAACCTATCTCTGGGATAGACCCAGCCCCTGCTTGCTTGTTTCTTCCCATATCTCATGCTCCTCTTCCTCTTCTCTGAGCTCAGTTACACCTCCTTTCTCTAAGAAGCCAAGGTAACTCTATCCCCTCCTGATTCCACTCATCCCCCAACACTTTCGACTCTTTATTTCAGAAGTCATATTCTCAGTGTTCAACCAGAGGAACAGAATCAGAAGAGATGTGTGCCAAGTGGCTTATTGCAAGGAGCTGACTGATGTGACTGTATGGGCAAGTCTGAAATCTGTAGACCAAACGGACATTCAGGCAGAAGGTGAGGCTACTGTCCACAGACAGAGTTTCTTCTTTTTAAGGGAAGCCTCAACTCTGTTCTTAATTCTTTCCGGTGAATGGAGTCAGACCCATACAGATCATAAAGGATAATATCCTTTCCTTAAAGTTACCTAGTTATGGACTTGCATGATACCCTCTGAAAACTTCTGTGAAGCAGCTAGGTTAGTGTTTTATTTGATGACTAGGGACGGTGCCCTAGCTGAGTTGACACAAAAATGGACCTGTTATACTCAGGAAAACTCTCCATGACTATCCATCTTAGTCTGGGTAATTTATAATCAGCAGAAATCTGCTGCTTATAGTTCAAGAGGCTGGGAAGTCCAACATCAAGGCACAGAGACTCTCAGTCTGGTAAAGGGGGAAGTCCTCATAGATGGTTCTTCTTGCTGCATGTTAACATGGTAGAAGGGGCCACGCCAACAGCTCTTTTACAAGGATATAATCTCGTTTGTGAGGGCAGAGGGTTCATGACATAATCATCTCTATCAGTCAGTCAGCTTTCCATCATTGTTGCAGAATGCCTGAGAAAATCAAAATGAAGAAAGGTTTATTACGGCTCAGTTTCAGAGGTTTCAGCCCATGGTCACTTGGCCCTGTTGCCTGTAAGGCCTGTGGCAAGGCAGTACATCATGGTAGGGAGCATGTAGCAGAGGAAACAGCTTGGGCCAGAGTCAAGATAAACCCAATGACCTAACCTCTTTTCACTGGGCACCACCTCCTAAAGTTCCACCATCTGCCAAAAGTGCCACAGGCTAGAGGTGAAGCCTTCAACATGTGGGGGACGTTTATCCAAAACACAGCAAAGAGTAGCCAACTACTACTCATGAGTTTTATTATTCAGTTATTTTACCTTCAACTACATTCATCCAACCTACTTTATACTCCATGCTTTTCCATAAGTTATCAAATTTTCATAAACATTCTATTGAGGCTGTTAGGTCTAATTTTAAGTGTTAGAATGGAGAAATGACTTGCTCAATGTTCTCTAGTCAATAAGGGGTTTTGTGTTTCCCCCTCTGTTCAGAGCTGGTTCTAAGATGTGGTCCTTGTCCCCTTAGAGTATCCTGTGTCAGGTTGTAGTTTCCTGTCCTGTATTTAGGCTGCTTGTTCTTGCAGGTAGCTTTGGAGATGAAAAACAGCCAGTCTGAGATATGTCTGAGATATGTTTAATATGTAATGCCTTAGGTTCAGCCAGTGGATCTCCATTAGCCAAGAGATGGCCTCTCATTCTTTTTTCCCCCTATTTTTATAACATTTTATATAACCTATAAAACAGTGCTTGTATAAAAATTCACACAAAGTTGCTAGACAGCATACAATTTGCAAAAACACCCTGGCTTTTTGTTAAATTCAGTTTTCTAAGGATGTACTCAAATCAAAGGTAAAATGCAGACAGTATTCAGTAAGTCATTAGCTTTGGTAAAGCTATTTTCATTATTTTATCTCCTCACAGTATTAACTCTGATATCTACTTTGTGCAGGGTCTGCTCTTATTAGGATGTCAGAAAAACATTAAGGCTGGATCTACAAGAGCAAGTATTTCCAAGTAGCACCCCACCCATACTTCGAGTCATGGATCTATGCAGCCAGAAAGGCCCACCCAGGAGTCTCAGGGCAAGAAGCAAACCTCCAGGGAAGGCAGAAGCTGAGGCCATCACTACAGGGACCCAAAGGGCCGAGCTCTGGTGGCATCGGTACCTAGACGCTTACCATTCAAACAGCCAGTCCCAGCACCACTAAGTAGATGCCTTAAGTGACTGCTGCTACTAGTCCACCCCCAAATTAAAAAGAACAGAAAAGTTTGGGGCCAAGACTGAAAGGGAAGGACACAGGTGCACTAAGGACCACAGACTTTATTCCCTGGATGGCCTCTCATTCTTGTCTTGTCTCTAGGAAGTCACTTCTGCATTACCGGTCCACACTTCAAAGTAAAGATTCTCTTCAAATGTCTTCTTTTTCCAAATATTTTTAACTGTAACAAACATTTATGAAATATTTGTACAGCCTGTTTTGTGTTCTGGGCATGTAGAAATAAAATAAAATCCCTGCTTTGTATTTTACCTCTAAGGGTAGGCAATAAGCTAACTGAGAAATAGAAATATTATATAACATATGGTAATATATTAAAAATAATATAAAGAGAGTGGCAGTTAGGGAAGGAAATTTTGTGGGGTTTTTTTGTTTTTGTTTTTGTTTTTGTTTTTTGCCTTAAGAGCCTGCCTTTTTTCTTCTTGTTCATATTCTTTTAAGCCCCTCTCTAGTCCAGGAAGTTGTCTGTCCACAACTGGAAAATAAAATTTTTCATTAACTTAGTGAAGAAAATATGACAGTGTGATGACTGGAAAGGCAAACAATGTGCTACGTAAACTACAAACCTTAACTTCTGAAAGCGATGTTTTTAGTACATATTATGAAGTAATATAACACTGATATGTATTTTGGTTTCCATAGTGCAGGTCCCTTTATAAGAAAGCCAGCTTTTATCCTGCTTATCTCCAGTGCTTTTGTTTGGTTTTTGCTCACCCAGACCTCAAACCATATAAAAAGACCAATGAGATCCCGGCTGCACTTTCTTTTGCCAGAAGGTTTGAGACCGATAGTGCCCTTGTTCCACCTCATAATGGATTGGATCGAGCTGTTCTTCCTCCATCCTGTGTCATTTTATCAAGGGGCTGCTTTTCCTTTCGCACTTCTGTTTAATTATCTCTGCATCTGGGATTCATTTTCTACTCGGGCCAGGTAGGCTGCGTGGCTAAATTTACTCTTGCATCTAGGAATACAGTAATAGAGCAGAAAGCCCAGAGTGGACTGCATGTGTGAAGATTACATAACGGTTATGCTTGTTTTTAGCTTGTCATCCCTGCTACTGATTATTGGTTCCTTGATAATGAACACGTATAATAGAGTAAAACTGACCTGGAAATTGACATCACGTCTACATTGACTTGAAGTTCGATAGGCTCACATTAAATGGGAAATGGATGAAAATAAACTCTGGGAGAAATGGATGTTGAGATGGCATATGAAGTCCCTAAATGTATACCTCTGTGCCAAATATAGATCCCAGATATTCTTGAACAGTCCTGATTTTATGGATTTTGACCATTTTCAGTAAAATTAAATTTTATGTAGAGTAACATCTATATGTGACATAAAAAAATGTAACCTTTTATTTAAAATGCTTTGTGTATGATTTCTTTCTCTCTCTCCTCTCTCTCTCTTTCAGTTTTTTTGGTCAGTGCTAAGGGATTGGACTAAGGGCCTTTGCACTGAGCTGTATCTCCAGCCATCCTCTTTGCAGTACTGGGCTCTTGAACTTGGGCTCTTTGCACTGAGCGGTATCCCCAGAACTTAAAAAAAAATTTGTTTTTAAATTTTGAGACAAGATCTTGCTAACTCACTGAGTTAGTTGCCCAGATTGGGCTCAAATTTGGGATCTTTCTGACTCACTCTCCCACGGGGGATGGAATTACACGTGTGTACCACCACAGCCATTTCCTTTGTATGATTCTTGGAGAAATAAGTCAACCCAAAACTTTATAGATTTGCTATATCTCAATTTGGGGTTTGATTTGGGTTTTCACTAGAGATTTGTTCACTTGATTGTGATAATTTTTTATGTCCAGCAAACTTCTTACATTGGAAATAGTCCCTGTTTTTTAAAGTTTTAGTGGAATATCCTTTTGTAAGGTAGAAATCCATTTATCCACAGGCCACTTCCTAATTATTCACTAATCTGAGGAACTATAATTTTTATATATAGGGGCTTCTTAAATAAAATCCAGCTATAGCTAATAATCATGAGGGCTGAGTTTGTATGGTATATTCACCACTGGTTGATGGCCCTTACTTTCATTTCTGGGAGGTGGGGAAGGGGGAACAGTTATAAAAAAGTTTCCTGTTGAGAAAAATCACAAAGTAATAAAGTAAAAAGTAAGAGTTAGCCCCGATGGATTTACCATAGGATTAAGATTGCTCGCTTTGGAGTTCTAACTCCCTCACTCCCTGAGGGTCGTCATGTATGTGAATAAACCCTCTCTGAGGTGCCCATCCCTTATCGGTAAAATAGAAATAATAACACCTGTCTCATGGGGTTATTTTAAGGATTAAAGATATTTCTTGTTAGAGATTATTATTAGTGTCTAGAATGAAATGAAATGAAATTGAAAGTCCTCAATAAATTATACCTCCTGCATTGTATCCACATGTAGATAGCTCAGTGTTTGTGAATCCCCTGGGGAGTTGCCTCTGGGTGGGAGGGATGTTTCTGGCTTCTACTTCTGCAGCATGAGGAGTAACTGCCCCCTTATTTCCCCTTAGCAAGTAAAGCTGTGGGAAGGAGTCACCTCAAATTTAAGATAAAGAAAAGCCCAGGAATGGTCCAGGGTTTTTATAGACCTGAGGCATCTAGCAGTCTCTCCATGAAAGGAATTCTTGCCAGTGTGTGCCCAGCACCATGCTATGGAGCCATAACATACAGTCTGTGAAGAGTTTCCTTGTACTGAGTTAGCAGAGAAAAGAAGGCTTTTTTGATTCACCTTTGTGGTCCCTGACCAGTTCCCGTTTTGTACTTTTTGGACCCCTTTATACAGCTTTATTAATTTGGAATCAATTATTTAAAAAACCCTTTGTATAATGTAAAAAGAACCAAGTTCACATAATATGACATGCACTCCCCACCCACCAGCCTCTTCAATTCCTCATCTACTTGGTTTCTAAGGAAGGCATGGTCCACAAATCACCTTTCTGATGTGAGTACTTTATATCATTTAAAAACAACAACAACAACAACAACAACAGTGCCTTTCTTCCCTGGCTGCTTGAGGATTGGCCACTATGGTAGATGACACAGTAACTATTCTGACCAGGAAGTTCATGACCAACTGACAACTACAGTGGCAATGAACGGTCACTGATATCTTTACTTTAGGAAGGCAACAGTATTAAGAGAGAGATTTAGAGAAAACTAGCCAAATTACAAAAACCCACACCAGATATTATTTTTGTACTTGGATTCAGACCCCGTTTTGGTGGTGATATGAGGACTGTTGTGATTTAGGATTCCCTGGGTTAAACAAAGAAAAATGAACCCAAGCGTAGACTCACAAGACATGGCCTGTATGAGAAGGAAGACCTCAAGAAAATGGCAGAAGGAACGAGAATAGGATGAAGAAAGTCAGGGGACTGAGAAAACTAAGGTTGGTGCTGCAAAAAAGGAATATTCTTTGATCATTTGATCTGCAGTGACTGTGTAGATTTTTCGCAAGAAGATTAATAAAAACTGAAAAACAAAAACAAACTCACAAGCAGGGATGTGACTCAGTGGTAGAATGCTTGCCTAGCACATCCGAGGCCCCATGCTCCACCTCCAGCCCTGCAAAAAAAATAAACACATAAAAATATATACATATTAGTACATGATATTGTACTCATGTATACATATATAGTACTCATATGCACTATAATGCAGTGATGGTGAAGAGTAGACATGCAGTTTTTCTTGTTGAGTTTTCAAACACTTATCCAAAGGAGGCATTTAGTTTCCTTTCCCTGTTGGCTCTCTGAAGTGCTTCAAAACAGGCTAAAGCCTGGGGGACTTGCATTGAGAACAGGAAGTTGGAGAGCTCCTCTAGGTCCCCCACAAAAGATTCACCAACCTTCTTGGTCAGACAACACACAGGAGATTTTAACAATGTCCCTGCTGGCGAGCCCTCCATAGGTGCGGTGGTGGACACCTTGGGTGGGAACCATCTGAAGGGCGGGTACCCACAGGAGTTTCATAGTGTCACCAGGGCAGGTGTTGGGGTTTGTCTCCCGAGGTGACAGTTTACAGAGTGGCCCCAGCTCTTCCTCAGGATTTTTTTTTTGTTCAGAAGAACAAAAGGAAGGCTTTGCTATCACAACAGCATGGCTCCTTTGAGTCTTACATGGGGCTCATATAGATCAGTTTCCCTGGACTGAGCTCTGAGGTGGCTGGTTTGCCACACTGTTCCAAGAGTCACCAGGTCTTCTTTTTTCCAGGTACCTTTTCCTCCTGGCTGGAGGAGGCATGCTGGCCTTGGCTGCCATGGGAGTTTATGCTGTGCTTGTCTTCATCCCTGCAGTCTGTGCGGTGGTTCTGGTCTCCTTGCTTGCCCCACAGGATGTCCACAGGTGGACTTTCCTCTTTCAGATGAGCTGGCAGACCCTGTGTCACCTGCGTCTGCACTACACTGAGTACTATCTGCAAGAGCCCCCTTCCCCAAGGTAAAGCACTCTGCTCCTGCGGTTGCTCTGAGCTTCCCAGGGGGTTGTTGCTACAGTGGGGGAGAATCTGAGTGCTGGGTTTGAATCCTAATTCTTCCTCATTTGAGGAGTGTGGTCTTGAGCAAGTTATTTAGCATTTTTCAGACTTGATTTATTTTTCTGGAAAAAAAAAAATGAGACAATACCTGCCTAGCTGCCAGGCACGGGAGTGTGTGCATATAGTCCCTGCTACTCAGGAGGCTGTTGCAGGACAATCAGTTGGGCCCAGGTTCAAAGCCATCCTGAGTGAGACTCCATCTCAAAATAAATAAATAAGAAAGAAAAGAAAGGGGGGGAAATGGGTAGTAAGAGTCGAGTGCCCACAGACAAGTCCTGCCTAGAAATGACAGCACCATGTGCTCACTTCAGCATGGGCAGTTTAGATGTGGAGTCAACAAATACTGTATAAATCCACTGTCAACTGTGCTACCTTCCCACAGTGGCAGCTGCCATACAACTTTTACCTTCATTCAGTCATTTCATTGCCCCAAGAAGAGCAGTCACCCATTCAGAAAAAAACACAATGAACAAATAAGAGCTAATAACAGTATAGAGAAGTGTTTTCCTGTTTGTGAGATGGTCATGATTAGGTAAATGAATCTTTGTGCTCTCATGGTCTCATGTTTCTGGCTCTCTCTGGTTATGAGGTGCATGGTCTGTGTCACTCAGACTAGATCCTGTGGCCACTCCAGGTGGGTCCACTGGATTCTAACCTGCCATTGGTCCTCTCTCTTTTCCTTTCCATCCCTACCACACCCAGAATCCTACCATTATTATTTTGGTGGGGGGTTGCTGGGGATTGAACTCAGGTCCTTGCGCTTGCTAGACAAGTGCTCTACGGCTGAGCTAAATCCCCAATCCCCATTTTTTTTGTTGTTTTAATTAAAGTCTTCAGGCTTGCTTCTCCGAGGGAAAGGCAGGAAAGGCAAGACAGCAGATGAGCAGGACCTAGAAAGTATTGAATGAGATGTAGTGAATCAGTATTTTAGTAGGAAGCCAGGACCTGATATGGGCTGGAAGGGCAAGTTGAGCAGGATCTGGCTGGGTGGAGAGGAAGGCTGATCCAGACCTGAACTGAGAATGTCTGTATTAGTCTACTGGAGATACCATAACAAAGGTCCATAGACTGGGTAGTTTAAAATGACAGAACTTGATTTCTTCACAATTCAGGAAGCTAGAAGTCCAAGGTGAAGGTGTTGGCAGGACTGGTTTTTGCTGAGGCCTCACTCCATGGCCTGTGGATGGAGTCTTCTGGATGTCTTCCCTAAGTACATATCTGTGTCTTAATCTCTTCTCAGGACATCAGTCATACTGGATTAGCGCCACCTCTCTGACCTCATTTTAATCACCTTTTTAAAGGCCCTCTCTCCAAATCCAGCCACACTCTGAGGTACTAGGACTTAGGACTTCAGCACATGAATTTGGGGGAGACACATTCAGCCCACAACAGAAGGGGAGTTAGCAGGGGTTGGTGGCATTTGGAGGCTACCCTGCTCTCAGTTAGGATAAATCAAGTGAGAGAGTCGAGTTTCCTTAAATCTTCAGACACAGAAAAAGCCATGGTTGAAAGGTAGCACTGTTTTCTATCCACAGGATGGCATTCCTGATTAGAATGTTGTCCCTGTAGCTTTCACTAATTGTTCTCCACAGTCATCTCATTAACAGGACCTTCAATGGTGAAACAGTGAGAATCCAGGTGACTGATGAGGCACGAAAGTCAAACTGTTCAGCAAGTGCCCAGCTCCACTCCTTAGCACAAGTCCCAGATTGTGCAGAATCCTGTAGTTGGAGTCTGGTTTCTAGTTAAAAATCGTCAATTTCTTGCACTCACTTCACGATTAAATTATTGTTTTGTTTCTGTAGCAAATTTCTCTCAGGCCTCTAATCATAATTTTTATAAGCCATTCTTGAAATATTTTGATCAATATTTCCCTATACTATTCATCTTTCTTTTACTTGTATCACTGATTAATGATAAATTTCCCCATTTACCTTTTTTTGGTGATAGTGGGGATTGAAACCAGGACCTTCACACTGAGCTCTAGCCCTTCATTATTATTATTATTAATTATTGTTTTGATTAGTTTTTTTTTTTGGTGGTAGGAATTGAACTCAGGGCCTTCTGTTTGCGAGGCAAGCACTCTAAACACTGAGCTAAACGGTTTGGCAAATCATTAAATTGCCCAGGCTGGGCTTGAATTTGTAGGCTTCCTGCTGCAGCCTTCCAGAGTGCTGGGAATACAGATGTGCACCACCACATCTGGCTCCATTTATCTTTTCATTCTGTCTGAAAGAGCGAGTGGATCTCTTTGCCAGGCACGATTTAATGTGAGGCCATGTATGGCGGACTGGAATGGGAGAGAGAATAAATATAGAACTCTTTCATCCTAAGAAAAAATCTCTTTCAGGTTCTGCAACACCCTTTCTTCCCTCATGCTCTTGACTCAGAGGGTCACATCCCTCTCTCTGGACGTTTGTGAGGGGAAAGTGGAGGCAGCAACAGGAGGCATCAGGAGCAGGAGCTCTTTGGCTGAGCGTCTGTGTAAGGCTCTGCCCTATTTCAGCTACTTGCTTTTTTTCCCTGCTCTCCTGGGAGGCCCTCTGTGTTCCTTCCAGAGATTTCAGGCTCGAGTTCACCGGTCCAGCTCTCTGTGTGGCCACTTCTTCTGGGCTCTGACCTGGAGGGGCCTGCAGATTCTTGTACTGGAGGGCCTAAAGGTGGCCCTGAGAGACGCAGTGAGTGCAGGAGCAGGACTGACCGACTGCCGGCAGCTGGAGTGCATTTACGTTGTGTGGTCCACAGCTGGGCTCTTCAAACTCACCTACTACTCCCAGTGGCTCCTGGATGACTGGCTCCTCCATGCGGCTGGCTTTGGGTCTGAGTTTGATGGCAGCGCCAGCGAGGAGGGATACGTCCCTGATGTGGACATTTGGACCCTGGAAACAACCCACAGGCTGTCCCTGTTCACGAGAAAGTGGAACCAGAGCACAGCCCGCTGGCTCCGCCGGCTGGTGTTCCAGCGCAGTAGGGGCTGGCCGCTGCTGCGGACCTTCGCCTTCTCAGCCTGGTGGCACGGGCTCCACCCGGGGCAGGTGTTTGGCTTCCTGTGCTGGGCTGCGATGGTAGAAGCTGACTATCTGATTCACGCCGTTGCCAACTTATCTATCAGATCTTGGCCCACGAAGCTGCTGTACAAAGCTCTCACGTGGGCCTACACCCAGCTCCTTGTTGCCTACATAATAGTGGCGGTGGAAGGCAGGAGCCTCTCTTCTCTCTGGTCCCTGTGTAATTCCTACAGTAGTGTCTTTCCCACGGTGTACTGTATTTTGCTTTTTTTATTAGTGAAGAGAAAGCACAAAGTTCACTGACATCTTTCCTTGTCTTTCATCTTATCCACCCATGAAACAATTTAGAAATTGAGAGATAATGCTCTGACATTGTATATGTTTCAACTCTTCCATAATAAAAGTTTTTAAGTATTAGATGGCTATACCTGATGACATCATAGAAATTTCTGTATAATTTAACAAGCTATTCTGCTGCTACTGAGGATATACAAAACAAAAACACATGGCTTCTTCCCTTCTGGTTTATTTTTCTAGGTGTGGAAGCAAAGTATAAGTAAAGTAATACATAAAAATACAAGGAGTCTGGCAACATAGCTGGGTTATAGAACTGAGCCTATACAACACTTGCCTAGCATGAACAAGGCCCTGGGCTCCGTCCCCAGCACTACAAAAACAAAGCAAAACAACACAAGGTACTATGAGCCACATGGTATACACATGAACACCCAAAAACTGTCCAATTGGCCATCCTGATCCTGGAACGTGAACTTCAGCAATATGTGTTAGTCAGCTTTTCATCACTATTATGAAATACCTGAGGCAGGCTAACTTATGAAGAAAAGGTTTATTTAGCTCTCAGTTTTTGAGTTTTGAAGTTCAAGATTGGGTAGTGCTGTTGGCTTGCCCTCTGGTATGGTGAATGATGCTATATTCAAGGCAGGAGTGCTTGTGGGGACAATGGATCACATCTCAAACAGGAAGCCAGAGAGTTGGTGGGGCCAGGATCCAGCTTTTATAATGACCCCTGTGGAGAACTACCAAGGGATTAAATGAGAACTACCTTAATTTCGTTGGAAGGCACACTCTGCATTGATTTAAAGACCTCCCATTGGGCTCTACCTCTTCAAGCTTCCATTTCCTCCCAAACTCCCCATATCACCACCCTAAGGACTAGACCTCCACCCATGGAGATGCAGGGGACATTCAAACCATATCTAAACTGCTGCAAACACAAAACCAAACCAAAACTGCAACCATATCATCACATTGGTTTGTTACATCACTATCAGTAGGTGTGAACATTTTGGCCCAAACTTGGAAATTTGGTCTAAAGATGGAAAGGTTGGTATTCCCAGAGAATACGTAAAAATCCACCTAAGACTTGATAACTACTTAATAATCATTAAATATCAAACTGACTCAAAATGTAACATAAAAAATATAACATACAAAGAGACAAATAGCAGGATGAAAATGCTGTCTAGCGTAAATTTGAAAGTGGATCTCATTCTTTTCTTTGGCATATCCTAAAAAACTCCCTTCATTTCTTCCTTGGGGACATAGCTCAGTGGTAGAGTGCTTGCCTAGTGGGCTCAAGGCCCTGGGTTCTATCCTCAGCACCACAAAAACTAATAAATAAATCACCCCCCCCAAAAAAAAGAACCCAAAAAAGAGAAAAGCATCAGCACTGCCATGTAATATCAAAGCAATACCTTTTGACTAACAGTTCACAATACTGCCACATTTGTGGGCAGCTGCGCTATTACATAATTACGTTTTTCTTTGAATCAACTTTAAGTCCACTTACTTTTAAAGATTTATCCTCCTTCTAAGCAATGGAAATTGATAAAATTGGATTTTGTCTACAAATTATTTTATTCTAGTATTTACTAAATAAAAGAAACACCTACTTGCTCAAATGAAAAAAAAAGTCTGTGTACTACTTAAAACTATGTGGTTACCCATGGTGATATCAGTCCCACCACAAAAAGGGTTATATGGGAGTTGAGGAGCACAGCTCAATGCATGAGGTCCTGGGTTGAATCTCTAGCATGCGCGCGCGCACTCACACACACACACACACACACACATACACACACACACACGGCATTACATAAGCATCTATGCTTGTTACACATTCCAAACTTAGCCTTTTCATCCTTCTCAAAATGTAAATTTGCAAATAAGCTTTTAATCTTTAAAAGCTGACATAGATAGACTAAGTCAGAAGTTACAGATCATCTAGAAATTTATAGGTCTATGTGAGTAAAGAACTTCCAGACAAAGAAGGCTGATCCTAGCACACAGAGCCTCACTCCACAAGCAGCAAGGGCCATGGTGGACAGGGATGACATGGGTCTGTGATGTTCTTTTTTTGTAGGGGGGTGGTGGGGATTGAACGCGGGGCTTTGCACTTGCTAGGCAAACGCTCTACCACTTAAGGCAAATCCCTAACCCCTGGTCTGTGGGTCTGTGATATTCTTAACCAGAATGGTGCTCTACTGTTTCTCACCAAACTCAAAAGCTCACAGGAGATAAGGTAGACAAATGAGATTTCCATGAGTTGGGAATAAATCAAACAGTGTTAAATAACTGTAAGAACTTCACAAATATGCTGTTGAAACAACCATCCTTAGACTAGCCTTGCGAGACAAGTAGAGTGATGGTGGTAGTGTATCAGAGATTTAAAGTTGTGGCATTATTATAGAAAAAAATTATTCAACATTTAGGATGGTGACGCAAATTATGATCGACTATCACAGAGCTGTTAAAAATGAATGCCTTCTTGGGCATGGTGGCACATGGGTGTAACCCTTGCACTCAGGAGGCTGAGGCAGGAGGATCTCCTTGAGTTCAAGGCCAACCTTGAACTACACTGTGAGTTCAAGTTCAGCCTGAACTGCATAGTGATACCCTGTTTCCAAAACAGGACAAACAAAACAAAACAAAACAAAATGAAAACGAATACCTTCTTTAGGAGTCATTCTGAAAAGCTGTCTAAATGGGTGTTCTTAGTTTATGAAAATCCTTCAATGTGGGGTTGGTGGCACACACCCGTAATCCCAGTGTCTGAGAGGTTCAGTTACAAGGAGTGCAAGTTTGTGCCCAGTGAGAGCAATTTAGTGACTTAGCAAGCCCTGTTTCAAAATAAAAAATAAAAAATAAAAGGGATGCAACTCAGTGAGAAGGCTCCATTGCCTTTCTCATATGAGAAAAAAAAAAATCCTTCAAGATGTATATTAATGTGTGGGAAGTTTGATGTATATGTTGCACTTCAAAAAATTAACCAAGTACTTTTAATGATTAGGGAAATGCTTCCAAGGAAATGTTAAATTTTTAAAAAGAGGTTGGTTAATAAAACCTTTTAAAATGCAATCTGGCTTCTGAATCCATCTTCCCATTGATGAACAAAGGTAATTTCTACTCCATGATGGATGGATGGAGGTGTCCACTTCCTGCCCTTTCGATGTGCATCCTGGAGGGAGTATATCGTTTAGCTGGACAGGATAAAGAACAATGTTATTTGAGGGAACTGATCTAAGGAAAAACGTCAGAGGCAGAGATGTAGAGCCAGGAGCCATCTGTCTGCACAACAGAGCATGGGATCCAAGATGGACTCGGAGAAAATGAATGTGTCTTCCAGCCCGTTTCTTTTGTTAGGACTTAACTCTTTCAGTTTTCCCCAGCTACAGTAATTGGCAACTTTAGAATCCTTGTTCTCCATTACTGATTCCGTCACTCTTAAGCCCCTGTCCACTCTCTTCCAAATTCCCTTTGCCACATGACTAGTTAGTTGTACCTGCTTATTGACCTCTCTCGTGAATTTACTGATTTTGCTACCAGAACTGGATATATTTTCCTTTTCTTGCTTGAAAGCTCCCTCCCCAGTGCCATGCTCTTGGACCTCAAAACCATGAACTTTCTCTTTATGAATTTTCTAGCCTCAGGTATTCTCTCATAGCAACAGAAAACAGATTGAGACAGAATAAATTACAATCACTAGCAATCATCCTGATTAAAATGCCAATTATTAGCTTGTCCATTTAAGTCACCTCCAATGGATTCTTTACAGTATTATAGAATACAGACAGTGAAGAAAATTTGCTTCTCTATAGTCTCTGAGCTTAGCACTAAGAGGTGAAGGGATAGTGATTACATTTCATCTGAACTTTTCCCAAATATTCAACTACACTCTTTTCAAAGAATTTCAAAACAGTAAAATGGGTATTGCCTTTAGAATTTTCTTCCAAATTATTGTTGATTCTCATGTTGGCAAATTTGCCCCTGAGAACCAGGTAGTTTTATTCAATCCCATTCCACCACCAACCACCTGTGGGGGCCCTGTAATGTCCTCTTGGGGCCCAAGTTTCCTAGTGTACCAAAATGAGAGGGATCAAATATCCTTTTACTTAATTTTAAAACTGAAGACATGATTGTGTAAGTGATTTGACAAGTTTTCAACACGTTACGCAGGAAAAAGTAAAACATCCTTCTCCAACTTAGGTCTGATCATTCAACATGAATTTTACAAGGAGAAATGAAGAAAAGCCTGCGGAATGACCAAGGTTCATTGTAGAGAACTAGCATTTCCTATTACATTTCTCCCAGTTTTCATCATATAAAGAATGAAGTGATACTCTGTGTGGTTCATTAGAAAACTGAGAGTAAACAGTATTTCTGTAGTGCTAATAAAACTTTTCTTTCTTCCCTACTTATAATTCTTCGCCTGTACTTGGCAGCTAATAACATAATATTAATGTGCTTTTGGGCCTCATTTCCAGAACTAATTCATAATACCCAAAGATGCCAGACTGTTTCTCTGAGTGTCTTTGTTTGCTTCATTTGTTTTTTTCTGCACATATATTTTCAGAAACACTTTTAAGCTACGCTTGAGGTAATTATCTATTTGTGTGCTTTCCTTGCAGGGAATCTGTGCACGTCATATAATCTAAGTGTAACCTGGGTTTAGTTGCACGGCCAAACTGAATGTTAGTTAAATCAAGAGGCTTAGAGGAACACAATATCCTGAAGACATATTATAGGGTAGTGTTTTCTTGCATCCTCAACTTACCAAAGGGATGTTTTTCACAACTTTACTTCTAAATTGTTTAGAACTTAGATTGTGTTTCCCGACAGAAAGAATGCTGTGTTGATTCCTAGGGCACACTCACTGTAATAACGTGAAGTCAAGGGAACATGTTGTTCAGGATGGAAGGGAAGAGCAAAGGGAATTTCCTTCCCAATTCTTAAATGTATAGCTGATCCTAAGTACATTTATTTTTGTGATTTTCTATTTATATAGTTATATAAATGTAGGGACTTCAGATCCTGATTCAAATAAGCCAACTGTAAAAGGAAATTTATAGAGAAATTGGAACACTAGCTTGATATTAGAGCATCACTGTAAATCTTTTCAAGTATAATGGTCATACTGTGATTGTTTAAAAAAGGGTCACATTTCAGAGATATACACAGATAAAATGCTATGTCTTAGATTCGCTTCAAAATAATCCGAATAGGAGGAAATGGGAATATACATGGATGAAATAGATTGGCCACTTTGTGAAAATTGTTATTACTGGGGGAGAATGGGACAGCAAAACGTGCTAGCATAAGGGCTGGGGAGTGGTTGTTATTGATCCATTCTAACTCAGCCTTGAGAACTGGATTTAAGAGCTAGAGGAACTAAGCCTTTCTTGGAAGTGGAAATAGAGTAGAAAATTGAAGGAGGAAAAGTAGGAGAGGACTAAAAATGAGAAGGGGAGAAAACAGCTATGCAATGGTTCCAGAGTACAACTGATCCTTTGTATCGATTAGGAATTGGTTCCGGGATCCCTTTGGATTCCCAAATCTGCAGATGCTCAAGTCCCTTATAGAAAATAGTGTATTTTCACACAACTCACATCACACATCCCCCTGTACATTTTTAACTCAATAGGGTGTAGTGGCACACGCCTATTAACCCAGCACTCAGAAGGCAGAGGCAGGATAACCATGAGTTCAATTGAACTACATATTGAGACCCTCTGCCAAAAAAAAAAAAAAAAAAAGTGACTGGCCTGGGAATGTAGCTCAGTGACAGAGTGCTTGTATAGCACTCATAGGGCTCTAGTCCTTGTGCCACAGAAAAACAAAACCCAAAACCCCACTCTAAATTATTTCACACTGTACACCTAATACAAATACTATGTAAATAGTTATTATACTGTATAGTTTAGGGAATGACAAGAAAATAGTCCATGCCTGTTCAGTACAAACTCATTTTTTTCAAGTATTTTTGATCTGCAGTTTATGGGATCTACAGCTGCAGAATCTGAGACATAAAGTGCCAGTTAAGTACGGAATGTGAAGTTTAGGAACAGAAGAGAAATAAGGGAGAAGTGGTAAAAGAAAGGAGGTAAGCTGTTTTGGATTTTACTTCCTCCCATTCTGAGATAAAGCTTGGCCATATGGCTTTCTCTGGCCAAGAAAATGGGAAGAGAAGTGGAAGGCAGGAGCTCTAAGAGCCACCATATGGATTTCCTTATTCCCTGGTCTCTGCCAAAAGACTGGCTGTGTACCTGACAGTTCAGGTTCCTGAGACAATATGCCAGGAGCAGAGAAACACCAGCCTGTGGTAGACATGCAGTGAGTGAGGAACAGACCTTTGTGCTGGTATCCCAGACATTTGGGAGCCATCTGCTACTGCAGCATAATTGCACCTATCGTATCTCCAATAGGTGTTTTTCTTACCAGTGAGAGTTACGATTTAATCCTCCTGCATCCCACTCCATAACACCAATTAATATTCTAATAGGTAAACGAATGTTATGAGTTGGGGATGTTTATACCTTGATGGCTAGAAATACAAAAAAACTGCTGTTTAAAAATACGTACATTGGGCGACTGAGGCAGGATTGCCATGAGTTCAAGGCCAGCCTGAACTACATAGCAAGACCCTGCCTTGAAAAAGTAAAAAAACAAAACAAAACAAAACAAAAACAACAAAACTCCCATACAATTTAAAATTGTTATTAATCTTTAATAATGATTGCTGTTATTCAGGGGTTAAAAAAAGAGACAAACTTTGATGAGTTCTTCCAAACTAAAGTGGTTGAAACACTGTGCTTACTGACTTTGTATGACACTTGGTATGGGATCCAGGGGGCAGTGGATGGCTCCAACACTTTAAGCTATAAACATGGAGCTCCAGTTCACTGTTTCCCAGGTTGTACATGGCTGGAATGTTTCTTCCCCTCCACATTCCTGTGGCTTGGTGACCCTGCCGAGGCACTCACCTTTCATTGAGATCCCCAGGCTAGAGCATCTGCTGCCACGGCTTGTGCAGCCTCACTACACGAAAAGCAGTGTTTTCTGTGCACTAGGGATCACAATGTGCTGCTGAGCAGGACACCTGATGGCTGGTCTTCTTGACTTGACAGTCTCATCTTTACTCTGGCAAGATTTTTGTTATCCCCAACCCAGACCGCAGACGATGGGATGGGGACATTGGCATATGTGGAGACGAATAAAGATCTGTTGGCTTTGCAGCTCTCACCACGCTATCCAGTCTTCTAGGCTGCCTCTGCAAGGCTCCTTCTGCTCCTGGATTCCACCACTGGCAGCGATGACAAATGTCCTTGGCATGGCTCCTGCCTTTTATGGCTGCTTTCTCTCATGCTTGCTATAGGCATTACAGGATGTGGCTTCTCTCCAGTTGGGTCTCTTGTTTTCATTTTTAAAAGAACTTCTTAGTTTCAGATCCACCAATCCTCCCCTTTCTTGTTTTACTTTTGACAATGTATTTCCCTGTTCTTGAAAAAAAAACATTGTCTATCATTTGTAAGGCTTGGTGCAGGATCGGGGGCAGGGAGGATACAGGTACTTTATTGAAAGCACAAGCCACAGCATTCTGGCACCATTTGCATGTAATCAACAAGCCTTCCCGATTAACCTGAAGTACACAACAAATGACTGGGAACAAGCTGGTTACACTACTTCCAAGAGCTATGACGTGACTCAGAGTGACCCTGTGTCTGCACAATATTCTATAAAGACTACACATATTTTTAAAGAGATTTGTGTACTTGTTTGAGAAGACACTACTTAGCAAGACAAGAAATTGGTGAAACAGTATATATATATATATATATATTTTTTTTTTTTTTTTTTTTTGCAGTGTTGGGATGGAATCTGGGGCCATGTGCATGCTAGGCAAATGGGCTACTGAGCTTTAATCCAGTCCACAACAGCTAATATTTAACCACTATGTTTGTGAGCCCTCTGCATATTATATTTAAGCCTCACAACTACCTTATTAAAGTAGGTACTAAAATTATGTTCTCATTTTACAGATGTGAAAATGGGGCAGAGAGGTTAAGTAACTTGGCTAAGGTCAGTGTGTTAGCCAGCTTTCCATTCCTGTAACGAAATACCTAAGGTAATCAACTTAAAAGAAGGAAAGGTTTATTTTGGTTCCTGGTTGGAGACTAGGGTCACTGCAGGAGAAGCTGTTTACTTCATGGTGGCTGGAGAGCAAAAACAGGGACAAGGAAATGGTGTCCCAATATCCCTCTCAAGGGCACACCCCCAGTGATCTAACTTCCTCTCCCTATACCTCACCTCCAATAGTTTCCACCATTTTCCAATAGTTTCATGGGCTGTGGACCAAGTCTTTAACATATAGACCCTTAGGGGACATCACAAACTGCAAGTCATATTCCTAGTATATGAGCTAAAAGTCCAGGGGTTCTGATTCTAGAACTCACACCATAACCACTATGCTATGATGTATGCTACTCTATTGGCCTTCAAGGAATTCATAAAATAGTTAGAAGTTTAAAGTGTCACATTCTCCATAGTGTTTTTTGATGGTCTGAAACAAGGCAAACCATGGCATTTCTAGATAATAAATGGGTATGATGGATGTGTGATCAATAGCTTTTTTTGTGGGAGTGCTAGAGATCAAACTCAGGGCCTTGCACTTGCCAGGCAAGTACTCTACCACTGAGCTAAATCCCCAACCCCTCAATAACCTTTTAAAAAAACTCTATTACTTCTTCACACTTATTCCCCTGAATAGTCAGAAATTTCATAGTCATTATTGAATCATTTTCTTCCCCATAACTCATCAAAAACTCTGCTTGCCTATTCCTTTAAGAGATTGAATCTTACCACCTCTGGTATCTCCACTGACAGATGACAAATACCAAATATCAGTTTTAATATGAAGTTTGGTTCAAAACCATCTTTTTTTAAACCTTTAATAATGTCTTTATCTTTGATTACTAGACTCACAGAATTTAGAGCTGATTCTTACGTTTGGAAAGTTGTTTAGACTATGACAAAAATAAATTAAATCCGCCTTAGTCTAATCCTAGGAAGCTATTTCAAATTATTTACAAACAATTCTCAAATGTTTGCTGTTAGGTAAACCTAGCTTTCAGGAAAAATTTGTTCTTTTTTGGAAGGTTCAAAAATCTACATAAGTTCACTTACTTTTATGTCATAGCTATATATACATGATGTTATGCAATAAACTGATCTGCCAAGAGACAAGGATACTTCTGATATTAAGTGCCAGACACATTATATATCAAGATAACTTAATGGCAATGTTTTTACAAACAGGGAAATACTCAGGTTTTTTCTTAATATTTTATTCTATTTAATGACTTCTCTGGTTGTGAATTGCAACAAAGCTTTTCTTTTGTGTTAGTCATTCTACTATCTCCTCAAATTAAAAAAGAAATAAAAAAACCCTTGGATTTCCCCTCATTAGTACTACTTCTAAATACAAACAAGAAAGGGTTGGGGATTTAGGCAAGTGGTAGAGTTCTTGCCTAGCAAACGTAAGGCCCTGAGTTCGATTCCCAGCACCCCAAAAAATCAATCAATCAATCAACTACCATTGGTAGTTCTTAATGACTTAAACTTCAGTTATCTGCAGTGTTCTTAGGATGTTTTGTTTCCTGGGAATGACATAAAATGAAGAAACTTGATAGGAAAATAAGAATTCCTCATCTTCACTGACAGAATGGACAACACAGGCTATGCATTTAGATTTGCCATCAATTAATTATATATGCATCGCAAAGCATCCTGGGGTGTACAACATATCTACTACTTAACAGTAATGGCAGCAGTTAAGTTTGTTGCATTGATATGGTTATATGAAACTTATAAATCTAAAAAAAAAAACTTCCCCAATCCTGCAGATTGAACCAGGGGCCTTCTCCCAGAGCTACATCCTTTTTGTATTTTATTTTGAGGCAAGGTCTCACTAAATTGCTCAGGCCTTGAGTTCCTGGTCCCAAGTAGCTGGGATTACAAGCATGCACCACCATGTCCAGCTTTTCTTTATTTTTTTTAAACGGTAGTGGGGATCGAACCTAGGGCTTTTTTTTTTTTTTTGGTGCTGGGGATCGAACTCAGGGCCTTGTGCTTGCTAGGCAAGTACTCTAACCATTGAGTTAAATCCCCAGCCTGAACCTAGGGCTTTGTACATATTGGGCAAGTGTCCTCTTAATGTGCTACCTCCTTATTCACTCTAAATATTCTAGAGTATATTTTAGAAATCTGGATTATTCTGGCAGTATCCCTAGAATCATATTGGGGTACATATTGAGAATTTAAGCTTTAAAAATATATAAAGAGATTATAATCAAAACAATTTGAGACAAAATGAATGCTTGATAATAATGTTTTTCTCTTCTCTGGCTTCGTTATATCATAGAATTTTAAAAAATTCTTAATATTTGCAATGTTTATAAAAAGCAAAATTCCCTAATGACAAATAAACATATAAAACATGAAGTCATAAAACCATTCTGAAAATTCAAGAATAGGATCTTAACTTCAGATCATTAGCAGTCTTTTTACATCAACAAAACCTTCCATGACTGTTTTTGTAAAAGATTAAATAAAAGTTCCACTTCCCCAGATTACCAGCCCTTTTTTTATAACACAAATTAGTGGGGCTCTGTGGTGTTGTAACTATGGTTTCAACTTTACTTCTGCATTGCTTCACTGTAGTATGTTACTATGGTTTCCATTTTACTTTTGCACATCCGACGTTATAGCTAATGTCATACCTGCTTTACACAATATTAAAATGTCTAATCCACTTCAAGAACTGAAGTATATTGGCTGGGGATTTGGCTCAGCAGTTAGAGTGCTTGCCTTGCAAGCGTAAGTCCCCGAGCTCAATACTCAGTTCCAAAAAAAAAAAAAAGAACTGAAGTGTGAAGTACATTTTCATTCCAAAAACACCCACAAACTAAAATGCATAATTTAAAATCTTTATTATTTTATCATCAAAAGTTTTCTTTCCATAGAAGAATGGCAATGTTCTGTCAGTGCATATTCTATGGAAAATTCATATCTTAAGTAACTAGCCTAAAACCAGAGACAGCACTGTCAAGCTGGTGTGCAAGGTCAAAGACACAATGCTGCCAATGCAATTAGCATACAGAAAGAATATGCCGGTGTTAGAAAAGAGTCTATGGCCAAGTGAATAAAAAGTAGCAGTGTGCTGCACTGACATTTTAGAGGAACAGAAAATGCAAAGAACCAAAGGATGAACTTTCTAAACAAAATAAAATAAACAAAAACCAGCGGACCACAGGCACAAAGAGTTCCAACTGTATCACCAGCTAATTCATGCATACTCGTACCTTCTTCTCAAAGTCTAGAACATTATTACACGGAAAGCCATTTTCAGTCTAATGTGCAAATGGCATAGCCACATGCAGAAATTTCACACTGCTTCTGACCTTACAGCCAAAAGAAACAAAACTTGGGCCAGGAAACAAAAACCACAAAAACTTGCAGCTTTATGCATCTTTAGTAAAAAGCTAAACAAACTCAGAGTTTGCTCCCATTTTCTTGAGAAATAAACTTTTAAAAGAACAAAAGACAGCTGTCAGGATTACTCAATTTTGACCGAAGGCAAAACAATTTTTATGTAAATATACTGAAGAGACACACAAATATCCTTAACAAAATACTGCCTGATCAACTTGAACATTTTCATAACCAGCTTCTAAAAAACATACTG
This sequence comes from Hystrix cristata, assembly GCA_004026905.1. Taxonomy (NCBI): domain Eukaryota; kingdom Metazoa; phylum Chordata; class Mammalia; order Rodentia; family Hystricidae; genus Hystrix; species Hystrix cristata. Next base: position 97,760 of record PVJO010002428.1, read on the forward strand.
ATAATCATGAGATGTAAATGACCACTACATTTTGATCATGCCTGGTTACTGGGAATTTTTTGGTCAAGTCCATGTCTGAAGCTGCTATACAGCTAGATTTGGCTACTCTGCAGTAATTCATATGATAAATATCTTTTATAAGGAAACAGCAGATCTATTATTATGGAATCAAACGAATACAGGAAACATGTCTTAAATATTTTAAAATTACATGATATAACCTAAGAATAAGAACTACCCTTACCATAGTCTAAATCTTAAATTGTTAATGCACAAATTATCTGCAAGATTAACAAGTCACTTGTTAATCATGTCAAGGCCTTACGGGGGAGGGGCACTCAATGTAATGGATAGCAATTATTTTCCAGAGGAGTTAAACATTTCTAAGTGTTATTAAACTGTATTTGAAAAATTCTTTTACTTAATATATACAATGTACAAAATAAGTTAAAAGGAGGAAGCAGAAGGTTTTCTGGTATATATAATGCAAACACACCACTTTTCCTCATCAGTAGTTCCATGGATGTCCATTTTACCCAAGGTAAAACACAAAAGGCCAATCAAAAATTTCACTTGAAAATAGAAAATGCATTCAAACAATGGAATTTCAACATTGTTTTTTCCCACACTGTAATTCATTCTACTTCAACTATAATAAACATAAATAACGGCATCTCAAAAATCTGTTTTTACATCCTTACCTTAAAGGTTCACGTAAATTCCTCTAACAACTGAGAAGAAAAGCACTCTTTTGTAATAAAATTCCACAAAATAATTTTCAATTCACAAAACATCTGTCTACTAGTAAAACCAGCAATCCTTATGGAGGGCATGGGCATTAATACTTGGCCCCTCTGAGGTATAAATGCAGCTATATTTGCACGGAGTAGATAGTCTCTAAGGTATGCCAAAGTTCTGCATGTTTGCATAAAAACATGGGAGCAATATCATCCTGAAAACTTATTTTTATAATTTTTTATAATGATCATTAAGAAAAAAAAATACCTACTTTTAGCCCAGTAATACAGCCAGAAGAATTCTGAATTCCTAACCAGTGCAAATGGTTATCACATTTAAAAAATATTTAACATTGCATAATTGATTAAAACAAAAAAAGCTGAACAGGAAAAACATACAAATATTTAAATCCAGCAGGACACCACAAAAAGCTTACTATAGATAAGTGTGAAATCAATCAAGCTTTTTCAAAAGAGAAAATCCTTTTAATCCTTCAGCCAGTCCCTGTGAAAATAGTTTGCATACAATAAAAGTGAGAAGGGAGCACCTAGGATACCCCCAAGAGCTTGCTACACCAGGTATCGTTAGTGCCCCATCTCTTGTATGCACGGCGGCCAAAAGATGACAAGAAGTCCATTTGACAATAGTTCAGTAACTTCTTTTCACCACTGCTGCCAGCTGAAGTCATCATTGCTTCCAAAGACCAAGAAAAAGCCTAGTATCGTTGCAAAGATGACTGTGTTTCCCGTGAGAACAAGTGCACAAGCTCCCCACTCAATCTACAGAAATAAAATACAAACACTTAGTTAACAGACATGAAAAAGAAAAGGGAAATAAAAAGCAAATCAAGGTTCTAGTTGCCTGCAAATCATGATCTAAGGCAAATATGGTTTGTAATAGTTTTTACAGTATTGAACACTACTAGAGATGGCACTAGTAGTACTGAACATCGCTAGAGATGGTGTGAATCTGGGTTGATGAGTCTAGGGGGAAGAACTGAGTATCTTCAGGCTAGCGCTTTCTCCTCTTTAGTACTTTCCTACCTGCAGAGAACACAACTGTCAGTCTACGTTTTCTGTTTCACAGGGCAAGCCTGTGGCTATTCAGCACTGGATGAGCTAACGTGCCTAGTCCCGTAAGAGGCACTGGCAAGCCATGTGCTACCACAGACCTGTGCTGTGCTCTCTAGTATTGTCTTATTAGTTATCAAGAACAACCAAAAATCTAAGATTTGAATCTTTATCTTCTGGGCTGCTATGTCTCTCATCTCATTTTCATGTCACTAAAAACTTTCCTTCAGAAAAGAGTTAACAAGTCTAATAAAAATTATTCATAGAAAAAATATATTCACTTACCAGATGTGCTCTGGCAAATACAATAGGGAGTCCAAAAGCTGAGACAACAATGCCTGTTGTGAGAAATATGGCAAGTTCCTTACAAGCATTACTCATAGCATCTGTATCATCCACTAATCTTCTTGCTATGCAGTATGGAATAGGTGAAAGGACGTAAAAAAACAGAACAAAGAGGGGCCAGTATTGGCTAGAAAAAGAAAAATGAGTTAATGTAGTTTTTGCTATGTCATTTTCCTACATACAAAATATGAGTTTTTTATAAAGACCCAAGGAATATTGCAAAATACCAAACATGCTGCAGAAAAAGAATAAGTGACAAGCTAAACATTGAAATGTGAAACATTTTGAGTTACACTATCTGTAAAATCACTGACACATTAGTTTTCTAATATTAAATAAAAATTTAATATATATACATGTATACATGTAATAACAGTTCGAACTGCTCCAAATTCTTTCTTTCTTTTTTTTCCCATTTTAGGTTACAAACAGGGGTAGATAGAAAAGGAGACTATAAACACAGTAAACTTGAAATTCATGCCTCAGACATCCTGGCTTAGCCTAAAGGTGAAAGCCTCAGACCAAACTTTCCTTAAGTTTCTAGCAACTCCCAAACCACTGAAACCAAAATATTCAGTCAGAATATAAATTTATCTTAGTAAAACTGGTCGACTTTTAGTCTGTTGTTTGGTTGACTGAATTGTGCCAATGTCATTTACTGGTTTTGATAACTACAGTTATGTAAGTTATTGTGACTGGGAGAAACTGAAGGGCACAGGGAACCTTTCTGTGCTATTTTTGCACGAACTTCTCAACAGTCTATAATAGTTTCAAAATAAAAAGTTTAAAAGAAATAGATGGCCTTTAAAATAGCCACAGACTAAATCAGCTTATAGTGGAGACTGCCTGTACTTAAGGGATTAGGGTAAGTAAAGATCTATGTATGTGTTTTTCCTAAACATTTTAAATTGTTGGAGTATGTGCTTAGGAAGAAAAATTTCAAACAATACAAAAGCATGAAAAGTGAAACCTAACAGTTCCCGAAACCTTTCCTGCCTTCTCTTTCTCACTTCCCTATGAAGCTTCTTGGCCAACACTACCACAATCTCACCGAGACAAACTTTAAAAGGGGGTCAGGGTGGCGTGGGTTGGGGATTTACTTCAGTGGTTAGTGTTTACCTAGGAAGCACAAGGCCCTGAGTTCAATCCCCAGCACCAGCACCAAAAAAAAAAGGCTTTACAATTCTTTCTCATTCTTTAAGGCTTCCTAGAATTTTCACTGATGGACACAGCATAATTTAACTATTTTTCTTTTGATTGACGTTTGTTTATGTTTTTGCTATTATAAACAAGGCTATCATAAACACCTGTGCTCTCTCCCAATTACATGCATCTTTGCAAACAACTGCAGGGGATTTAGCTCAGTGGTTAGAGTGCTTGCCTTGCAAGTGCAAGGCCCTGAGTTTGATATCCAGCACACAAAAAAAGAAGGTCTAAGAAATACAAGGCCAGGCAAACTACACACAAACTGGTCTCCAAGAAAACTGCACTTATTCACACTTGAGACTCCACCAAGTGAGACCCTGTAGTGCCGGTCTGCCCATATAGCTTGTCTTTGCCAGTGTACTGCACTCAGTGTCGAGGGAGGCTGAGTATATTTCCATGTTCTTATTAGCAACACGTAGTTGTCAGGTTTGTTGTTATTTTTATGAGTTGTGTATCTTTTTCCAGTTTATCTAAATATTAAAAAGTTCTTTCTAATCTAAGAAAAGCCACTGTCTATACCATTTGTAAAAAGTCATTTGTGTTCTAACTCTGCCTGTGGCATTTTCTATAAAAGATGCTTTTACTTTTCTCGTATTTAATGTTACAAATAGGAGCTGAAAACTAAACAGCAAGACTGAGCTATTGTGTTGCTATCTTGCTATTATAGACTCCACAGTAGTTAAAGAGCAGATAATAATCCAAAACTTCTTTCTGCACTTTAGTGTCCATAATATCTTTACAAATTTTTAACTGATGATTTTTAAAAAAGGTTTGTGTTTGATAAGTGAGCATTTCTCTGCATTAATTTTGCATTAGAAAACAAAACATTTTTACAGTTTCAAAAATAGAAACATTTTACCCTTAAACACTCAGACAAAATTTTACCTACTTGTATATTGGAAGGGCACATCCGAGCATCAAAAACATCAGTCCAATTGCTCCTCCAAAGGACAAACTAATCAAAGCTGCAAAGCAAGTAAGAAATCCAAGAGATAACATCACTTAAACTATGTTAATATTGGTTTTGCTAATGTATTAGCATTATAAACATTACGTATTATGCTGGAAGTGAAACAAAACCTCCCCAATGTAAATGTATTAAAAGTGAGTTGTTGCCAGGTACAGCAGCACACATTTGTAATCAATCCTAGCTATTCAGGAGGCTGAGGCAAGAGGATCACAAGTTCTTGAGGCCAGCCTAAGTAACTTAACTTTGTGGGATCCCACCTCAAAGTTAAAAATAAAAAAGGGCTGAGGATGTAGCTCAGTACTAGAGTGCTTTCATAAAATGTGCAAGGCCCTGGGTTCAATCCCCAAAAGCAGACACACAAACGTGCACTTCAAGAGCCTAAGTTACGTAGAAAGAATAGGTCTTCCTGGGGCATCTTCAAGGAAAAATAAAGTGAGCTTCATTCCTAACCTGAAATCTGAAATCTAAAATGCTCAAAATTTTGAAGTTAATTATTACAGATTTTGTACAAAATTACCTCGACACTGTATATATGAAGCATAAATGAACTTTATGTTTAGACTTAAGTCCCATCCCCAACACATCCCATTATATGTATGCAAATATTCCAAAATTCAAAAAAATCTAAAATATGAAATATACCTGGTTGCGAGCATTTCCAACAGAGGACACTTGTATTAATTTTCAGCACTTTGACCTATTGCTACCACATCACCCATTCCCCGATTGTTTCCTTTGTAATGAGTATCACGGCCCACAGATCAGTGCCTTCTAGCCTTTAGTGTTATTATTCACTCCATTACAGTTTTGAAAAGCAGTCTGTAGAGAAAATCTACATTCTCAAGTTCATTGGACTTTAGAAGGTATGAGACAGGAGGATCTTGGAGCCTAGGAGCTCAAGTCCAGCCATGGCAACATAGCAAGACTCCCATCTCAAAACAAAACAGAAAACCCAAAACTGATGCGAACAAAGTCCAAAGGTATCTGTAGTTAATGATTTTACTCAATTGATTCTACTATAGATCTTTAAATAGACTGCAAAACTATAGCTGGGGTTACTCTCCTAATATCCTAAACATTCACCTGTAGGATAATGCGGTGTAACTATTTTATCACATTATTATAAAACAGATGCCGGGACTGAGGATTTAGCTCAGTGATTAGAGTGCTCGCCTTGCAAGCACAAGGCCCTGAGTTCGATTCCCAGCACCAAAAACAAAAAACAAAAAAAAAACAAAAAAAAAGATGCCTTCTACAGGTGAAATATAGTTTCTAAAGCCATACACAAAGCAGTGTATTTTAAAGTGCTTTCAAGTAGTATGTCACTAAGTAGAGACATCTTTCTTGAGTAGGTACAGCTCATCGATGACCTAGACTTAAGTGAAGACATTATCAATTTAAATAAAGATAACATTTTTTCCTTTTTAAATGGTATTGCCTATTAATCTTAAGGAGAAAAGTTAAAATTCAAAAGGTATAGAAGACCTAAAAGTTATTAAGACAAAAGCTAATAGATACGCACCAAAATTAACAGAAAAGGGGTTAAACACTGTCAAATACTACTGATAAAAATTTCAGAACTAAAACGGTCATAATCAAGGAGACCCACAGACATGACAGCTTGGCAGATTTGGTTTTCAGCTGGATCACTGATGTAGGTCATGTCAAAACCCTGACCTTGTTTATTTAGTCCTTAATGTTATTTATTGTATTTTCAGCTAATAAAAAAAAAGAGAGAGCTATAAAACATTTCATTTTATAGCAAACAAAACACTTCACGTTTACAAGGAAATGCAGTATAAAGTGTAAGGAAAATACTGAGCTTACCATTTGTTCTCTTTAGTCCAAAAGAGGTCCTCAGGATCTGGCCCTGCCTGCCTCCCCTTATGTGTACCACGCCAGACAACCACCCCTTGCTCTACTGGGTACTTCAGTTACACTGACCCTCTTTGCTTTCCTGGGAATCAGAAAACTCCCTTACTCACATGGCCTCTGCACATGTTGCCCCTTCTACCTCAGTTTCTCCTCATTCAGTACAGATTTATTGAAGCTAAAGATGTAACAGGTGGTGTGGATATGACAGTGACTACATGTGGCCCCTTCATGCTCATGGAGCTTGCATTCTTGATTCATTCCTTCCATCTTCCTCCAACTCAACTCCAACTTCTTCAGATCTCAGCTCAACCATCTCTTCCTCAGTGAACTTTTTCAAACCTCCCAACTAGACAAATTCTCCAGTTTATTCATCAACTGAACAAATACTGGTTATATTGTTCTTGATAGTGAAGACAGAGCTATGACAAAAAAAAAAAATCAAAGCTCTTGTTTTCATGGAGCTTACAAGCTATGGGAGCACAAAATGATTTTTAAAAAGTAAACAAATACCCAGGAATAAGAGGAAAAACAAAACAAAATGAAAAAACAAACCAAAACCCAAACTAGGTCTGGAGGTCTGGTAAGAGATGAAAATGCAAGTGTAGACAGAGTATCTTGGAGAGGCGTCTCTGATGACGCACCATCTGACGAAGTAAACCATGTGGGTATCTGGGGCAGCATTCCAGCCAGATGTCCTCTTTGTACTGCATGCTTCTCCTTGGTCAGTTTTCACAGCTGCAATTTCATACTGATTTACAGTATATCTGTTTCCTTATCAACTGGGGAGAGGAGGGAGCAAGTTTTTTCTGATGTTGAAGCTCATGTCTCAACTCTTGACACTCAATTATGAGTATTTGTAGAATGAATTTAAAAGAGTGAAATGGCACAGAATTGAAAGTTAGGAAGTGCTGGGTCCTGGTCCCTACTCGTCACTAAGTACTACCTAAATAACTTATATGACTCTCAGTTCTTTCTTCTTAAAATGAGACACTCGATCTAAAAGGCAAAAAATTCTGTGAATGCTAAAACTACTGTTAAAAGACAGTCTGAGGAAACAGAAAAATCTGAGTCTCATGGACAGTAGGCAAGGTGTTCTACCATAGCCACATCCCCAGCTCCATCTCCACTCTGAAATGTAGTTCCAAACAGCTAAGTTCACTACTGTTAATACTACATAGCAACACCTTATTTATTCAGAAATCATTTATCCCAAAGGCAGTTTACAATCCAGAGGAAGCAAAGGCCACTGTGAAAAGATAAAACAGATGTCACAAAGCCCATATGCTACAGGTAACAATTTCTGTATGTAGATGCTAAAGCTCTCATTCAGAAATTATTCATTTTTGTGACACAACTGTTGGGTGCAAATTCAACTACAGGGGGAAAAAGATTTTAAAGAACCATCTATGCTTATTTATATATTTTTTCCAACAGATAATTCACGTACCCAGAGAACAGTAATTTCTATTTCCAAAAATAATCACTCTTACCAGTAGCTCGTGACACATTTTTAAGAGTGATTATCTTGCATCCCCCATTGAAATAAATGAGAAATAGGAAAAAGAGCTGAATACAAATAAAAAATGGCCTCCAAGTCTGGGAGAAACTTTAAATCAAGCAGAAAAATCTTCACAGCATGTTTACAGTAATCTTAACAAGATGGAAGTAGACTTTGCTTGAGGTCTACATAAGGAAATTGTTACCTGTAGTATATGGGCTTTGTGACATCTGTTTTATCTTTTCGCAGTGGTCTTTGCTTCCTCTGGATTGTAAACTGCCTTTGGGATAAATGATTTCTGAATAAATAAGGTGTTGCTATGTAGTATTTACTAACAGTCTCTGAGAGTAGCTGTGTTTTATAAGAGAAAATTATCATTAATATTCTTATCAAAAAAGAAAGCCTAAATTCTTTCAGTACATTCTTAAAAGTTCATGAAAAATGATGTCTTATAAACTCAAGGAACTAAAAGTAGATACAAGGTTCAAGTATCAAAAACCAATTTTTTTGAGGGAGGGTGCTGGGGATCAAACTCAGGGCCTTGCACTTGCTAGGCTAGCGCTCTACCACTCGTGCTAAAAGAGAACAATTTTTAAAACATAAATTAAGATGGTTTTATCACAACTGCCATTGATACCAATACTGGAAGAAAATTATTAATATATTTATTTACACCCCAGGATCCAATTTCTTTCAAATGCTCCTGTATAATGAAAAAGTAAGGTTGAATTGTTTGGGGGAATCAAGATATCCTGGGATAATACTTTTATTCCATTCAGTATTCAACATTGAAAAGATGTTCAAAAACAATTTTATGTGACAGCTCCCAGTCAAACCAAATATGATAAAAGCCAATAAGATTAAATAAATTGCTCAGAAGTGCTTTCAAGACCTGTAAAGTTTCTTCAGTCTTATGAAATCAGAATGATGTATCTTAAATGACACATCAACGAGGTAAGAATTTACACAGTGAGTAACGCACTAGTTGGAAGACAAAATTTACATTAGTCTGGCTTCTACTCCCAAAGCCTCGGGGTAGGGATGGGACGGCCCAATTATCTAGCAAAATGCTCTAGAGACAAAGTGTAGGTTCGTTTTGTGATTACAAAGAAATTAGAGTAAAAGGAGCCAGTTCACTAGCCTGGGAGTTTCCAGAAAACTCAATATATCAAAAAGAAATAGGCAAGTGGTTCAAGAAATGCATAATGGTCTCTAATTATAGTAACACTCCTTCATATAAAGATGACAGTCCAACTGGAAGAAACACCCTGATAAACAATCATAACCATAAAATCCTACTGAAACCAAAAATGTAAGTACAATTCCACCTGAGACACATTCACCTGATCAATATCCACTCAGAATCGAAGAAGGAAATTACAAAGCTCTTTTCTAAGAATGACTCTGTTATTAATGACAATGAAGAAATGAAAAACGCAATATCCTAAAGCCTACAGCATTTTACAATAACTCCCTTTCAAATAAAGATTTAAAAGGATCTATTATGGCTCAAAAGGAGATTAAGAAGAATCCTAGTGGCTCAAATGACAAGATTTTATATGGGAAATAAAATGTTTCCAAACACTGAAAATAACAAAAAAAAAATGTGACTCTGGAAAAGCAACTCAACTAAAGTCGACTTTAGAAGGGGGGAAAAATCAAACAAAACCACGGAAAAACACTGCTATCTAAGTCGTTCACTCACTTTCTGCTTGACTGCCCCTTGTAATGCGGCAGGTCAAGGAATCAATGTAATTCGTTAAGAAGTAAGCCAAAAACTTTGCTTCTAACTACAGTGACGACAAAACTGCATAACAGTCGGAACCGAAGCAACATTTCCTAAAGAAAATATACGCATAAACGAGTAATTTTTCATGAAGTTGTAACTATTTTATCTTTTAAAGAAACAAAACAACTTTTACGCCTGAAAAAGTCTCCACGTGCAACTGTGGAGAAGGAAGCCAGGAGCACCGTGGGGTCGCTCAGGGGTCCGCTGCAGCATCTTACACACTGCAGATTCAGCAGCGCGTGGAGACCGCGCTCGCGTGTCCCGGAGAGGATTCGGACCACCAGCTTTCGCAAGGAAGCACCCTAAACTCTTCGTGGGCGTATAGCACCCAGAGATCGCACTTGTGCCTTTTTAATGACACTGATTTTTCCATAACTGGCAACCCCAGCGGCCTCGCCCCCTGGAGACCACATTCGGCCCGTCTCGGTCTCTCTCAATCTCTTTCGGACGCGAACTCCTGCAAAACGCGTCTGGCGGCCCAAGTCGTCCCGGACTCCTAACCCAACGCCAGCACTTTGGTCTGCGCCCGGGGGGCGATAGGTGGGGGGAGGCTGCCCAAACCAGCAGAGCGGGGCTGCCTGCAGGGCTCCGGGCCGCCCGGGCCCTGAGGGCGCCGCGCCCACCTCAGCCCCGAGGGTGCCCGGAGGAGGACAGGGGGCGGGGGTCGCCCCGCTCGGCTCCGGGACTCCGCGCGCGGCAGGGAAAGCGGTGGCGTGCGCGGGCCGCGTGGGACCCCCGCCGCCTCCTCCCGGGCGGCCACCAGCCCTCCGGCGTCGCGCGTCCCCAGGCCCACCTTTGATGCCGGCCATGGCGGTGACGTTGCTCTCGGCTCCTCTACCCGAGGCGGCGGCGGCGGCGGCGGCCGGGAGACCTGAGACGCGCGGTGGCGGCCAGACAACACCCGGAAGTGCGCGACGTAACACTTCCGCCGCCGCTCGAGCTCGCGCGGGGGCGCGGGGGGCGCACCGGCCTCGGGCCTCGGGGCCGACCCTTCGCTTTCTTCAGGGCTTCTCCACGGGGGGCCACCAACTGCGGATTCCCGGCCCCGCCCCGGCCTGGGGGACGTGCCGGCGCCAGCCTCTGGGTTCCGGTCGGATGGGGCGGAAGCTGGGTGGTGGAACCCGCAACCTCCCACGTTCTCTGAGAGGGGAGCGCGAGGAGCTGCGGGCTTTTGAACCCGCGTGCGGTGTCTTTGGGAATAATTTTACGTTCGTTAAAGCTCATCTATTTCTCTCCGCCATCCAGCCTTGTAAGAAAAGGGATAGTAAGGTTGGGTGGTCTGCGCTTGGCTCCTCGATTACCTACACAGAACTGGGCTTCTGGTGAGGGCTTCCCAGACATGAACGGCAGGGCCCTGCAAAGGGTGGCTTTAAAACAAATGTAGTCCCCGGGGAACACGAGATTCGCTCTCTTCATGGAGGTAAAAGAAAGTGCATTTATTTAGGCATCTTAACAGATCGAGAACTACTTGGGAAATGGGGACGGAAGCACTGTGGTGATGAAAGCCAGGTGCGGTTTCTGCCCTCAGTTGCTTGCCGGCTAGAGGGAGGTAAACACACAAAAAAAGTGTAAAATTGCAACAACGGTAATTGCTAGTAAAGGGGATCAGAATATGCCACTCCAAAACCTGCCATTTTGACAAAGGAGTATTTTGAGCCCTAAGACATTAGGAAACTGCAGTTATAGGAGGAACTCTTTGCTTTTTCCCTCTTTGTCCAAAAGCAGAAAAAGCAGTTTCCCATTAAAAAGGTAAGATAAACTTGTGTTTGTTAAAAACGAAAAATTGTAAGGCAAATCTTACCATTTGTAAAGACTTTATTTTCCTGTCTAGGAAGAGTAGAATGTTCATCACTGCAAACAGCATTAATCCACTCATAAACATTACTAAACCTTTACCTTTTCTTAGCTTTCTTCATATATTTATCTTGTCACAGTTTACTGCCCTTAAAACAAACTCCTCTCCTCTATCTAGTCACTTTTCCACCGTGCACTGACCTTTGTCAAAGTGATATAGATGCTCTCAGGCCTAACCTCTTTGGGGTTTCTTTTCTTTGCTATGAAGTCTCATTAGGCATACAATATAAACGGTTTTCTTCCTACTAATCTCTCTTTTGTTGGCTTAATTCACAGTCTGAACCACTGAATTTAAAAGGGTAGAGGAAATTTTACGCATTTCTACTGCTAGGAAAGATGGGTATATTGTTATAGGAAGGCCTTTGATTTGAATCTGCCAGACAACATTTCTCCAAGAAACAACAGATGGATGAATAGAAGAGATATGAATATGTAATTATGAGAAAAGGAAAAAGCCATTGTGGGGATGGGGTGGTATGTGTGTGTTTTGAGGAATAAATTTTGGCAACAAATGGAGCAAGAAGCTTTGCGTTGGAGAAGGAAGGCCAATGGGATTGCTCAGAATTGGTGTGGATCCTATTTAGGGAGTTCTGTTTCCTACGAGGAATGAAAAATTTTCAAAGGATTTTAAGGGTGGCAGGTGGAAGTGAGTGACAAAACATTTGAATTTTTAAGACTCTCTTCAGATGTACATAAACCAGCATATAAGACTTTGATGAATGAATGCTTAGAAATCATGCTTCCGGCATGCTTTACAAAGAGCTACTGAGAAGTTTAAGGCATTGTCCACTCTTTTTCCCTCTGCTGTTTCCAGGGTTGAATTATAATTCTTTAAAAACCAGATCACTTCTTGAAGCTTAATGCCTCAAATAAATCTGTAGGTATCTCGTGGGAGAGAATTTTTTTCCTACTCGTTAGTGTAAAAAGTTATATCATCCCTTTCCTGTACCATGAACACAGTGTGTTTTCACTTAAAGATTGTGGAGGCAAAACCACAAAGTACCTTTGAATATATGCCATGGAAATGTGTGTTTAGACAGAATCTGTGAACTACCAGCTCCGTCCCCTAAACCACTGAAGCAGTTACATCCATCTCCCCAGCTGTCTTGAACAGATTAGGTAGATGCTGGGGTTTGAATGTGTTCCCACAAAACATGTGTTGGAAACGTAATCCCCATTGCAACTGCGTTGGGTGTTGGGGCCTACAGGGAGGTGTGGGGGTCATGAGAGCTCCACCCTCATGAGTGGATTCATGCTGATCATACACAGGTTTGAGACTACAAGTTTCACCTTTCTTGTTCTTTCTGTGATGTCACAGCTACATTATGATGCAGTAAGGTAGCCTTCACCAGATGCAGCCTAGTGGTCTTCCCAGCTTCCACACTGTGAAATCTGTTCTTTTATAAATTACCATAGTCACAGAATCCTCGGAGCTTGTGCTCCTTTATATTTCCCAGGAGATTTTCCATGTTTCTAGTAGGAAAACACCATTCTAAGATGCTGTCTAGGGACCAGTAATTTGAGAATTTAAGACAGTATTTCCAAATGTTGTCTTTGAAAGATCACTTACAACAGAATTGGTTAGGATGCATCTCAAGTTACTAGGTCCCACTCCACGTCTTCTGAATTAGAACTTTTGTGAGGAGAGCCACATGCACGTCAAACAATTGCTGTGCAAACTGAAGCTTGAAAATCATTCTCTGAAAAAAAGTAGAATGTCAGGTTTTTTTTTTTTTAGCAGTTCTCAAAAACTGCTAAAGCAAAGTGAAATGAGCAAAGTGAATACTCAACACTATTGTATCCTTTTAATGTCCTCTAAATATTGTTACATAAACTGAATTCGTGTTATCTTTTATAATTTCAACACTTTTCGTAAGATGGAGTCTCATTCTCCAAAATAATTGAGAGATGAGGTGAGAGTCCTCTTGATTATTGAGCAGCTGCTTTATACCTGCTGCTTTAAGATGTATCTGATTTTTATCCTTTCTGCAATTTGAACTGGGAATTACAAACTCTTACAGATCAAGTCAGAGAAAATTTTTAAATTTTTTTATTGCAGAAAAATTTAAATACTGTATATAGAAGTAGTCAGAACAGTGTAATGAACTCTCATCTACCATAAGCTACCTTCAATTCTCAACATATGGCCAATGTTGTTTTATTTATGCTCCCCATCCACTTCCCCTCACGCCCATATTATTTCTTTCCTCATCCTATTTTGTAGCAAATCCAGGACATAATTTAAGGAGAAGAGGGTGTCACAGGAACCGTGATTCATAGCTGGTCGGTCAGAAGCATAAGCCACAATTTAAGACATGCGACTGGCATGTAAGGTCGTCATTCGGTAAATCCACGTAATTTCAGGCCCTTCCTGCCTCGAACAAGGAATTGGACGAGACGGGTCAAAAAGTTTCAAAGTTGTATTCAAAATTACAAACAAAAAGAGAAACTCTCTGCAGAGCAAGCTGGGGCCAAGCAGAGAAAAAAAGAAAAGCAGAGAATAACAACAAAAAGCGAAATGCGTAGGGGCTTATAAAAATGATACCCATGGAGCGTCTCGCAAAGACAACGCCTTCCCCGCAGCGCGGGTCTCGAGACGGAAAGCGGTTCCCTTGCAGCCGGAGAGACAAAAAGAGAAACTGTCCCCCGCAGCGCTACTTCTAGTGAAGGAACAGGTTCCGGCAGAAACGCGCGAGAACCTCTACTGAGGAGCGGCGCTTGAATTTGGCGCCCCAGGCTGACGTCAAGTCTCGGCCACTCCCCCAAGTCACGCCCCCTTGCCGGCCAGCCCTAGCCACGCCCCACTCCTGCCTCAAAATCAGGGTAAATCCTATGGGGCAGAGCCTTTAATCTGTGGGATTTAACATTATCTCTCAACAGACAGTGTCAGAACGGAACTGATTTACACGACGCCCAGTTGGTGTCCACCTGAGAATCGTTTGCTGTGTAGAGAAATAACTCCCCAAAACATCTGGTCACAGAAATATTCTGCAATGTGAGCGTGAGAGTAGAAAGGAGAACAAAAAAACCAAACCAACCTTGTTATTTCTTTTACAGTCTCTTATCATTTAAATCTCATCTCTAACCATGGATTTTCAGAGAATCTGGGATATCTTACTTATTATATCACCTATTTCCTTTTTCAATGTACTTACTATTTGATATGATACTGTTGGCTTTCTTTCCCACTAGAATGTAAATTAGTGAAACTTCACGTTTTGTTCATCACCGTGTAGACTTTACATGACACACAATCAGATCTCAAATAACATTTTCTTTTTAAGGTAGTGACTTCTACACTGCAAAACCCAAAGGTCATTTTTTTCTTCAATCTTCCAGCACCAGTGCCACTGTTGACCATTCTCTCTTCCTATCCACTACTATATCACTATTCTTCTGGCTGTTTTGTTTTTGTTTTTTTGCATGAGGTCACATTTCAGATTCTTTTTTGGATCTTCTTCTACTTAAGGTGCAAACATTAGTGTTCCAATACTTTGAGCTTGGGCCCGTCTTCTTTGACATTTCTAATTTCCCTCTCTATATTATGTATTTCATTCCATGGCATTAAATATTATCTTTATATTTTATATCTGTATATTAATGTAACTCTCAAGTTTACCTTAGCTTATCCAACGTCTATACCTGGATGCCTAACAGTCACTTCAAATTTAACATGTGGAGAGCAGAATTCTATTTATGGTATTCTAATCCTGGTGGGTACCATTCCAAGCCTCTACTTTTCAGCTTCCCCTGCTTATACTCCTCCTCTGACTTATTTTGCTTCAGTGTTATACTGGCCTTCTTTGCCTTTCCTATCCCCCAAATTTTGTTTTATTTACGGTTGTATCCCCAGGGTGTCGGAGATACTGCTGGGTGATGGTAGGTGCTCAATAAATAAAGGTCTTGGCAGAGTTAATGCATTTGACATTAACTTCAAAACACAAAGCCAGGGATTTTTTGCCTACTGTTCTTCAGGCCATGAAAGCTGGTTCCCTGGTCTCTATGGGCTATTTCTTTCTCATCATTCAGGTCTCTTGCTTCAGAATCACTTCTTTAGCAAAGCCCTTCCAGAATTTTCCTCCCAATCTTTATTGCATTACCCTTTTATATGGTATTTCCATTAATACACTTATCACTACCCAGTATATTTGTTTAATTCGTATGTCGTTTGTCTTATACTACTTCAACGTTAGCTACCCGAGTACAGGGTCCTTGTCTGTATCTGTCTATGCCTCAGACTGCCTGATGCTCTATCAGGCATTCAACAATGATCAAATGAACAAATGAATAAAACCCAGGCCCATCAGACCTCAAAGCTCAGAGAGCTGTTTTCTCTGGATGGTTCTTTAATTCAGGGAATATTTTCTCCTCTTGACGTTTCGTACATTCTCACTGTTTTCATGTGAAAGCAAATATGTAAAGGTTCTGAGCTCTGAAATTACACAATGTATTTCCCTGCTGCCTTTCACTTGAATCTTCTCTGTACAAGTATTTAGTAAACAGTAACAGAACACCATGAGCCAGCGGCCTAGGCTGGGGCTGAACAAAAATAGCCGGTAACTTCCTTCAGGTAGGTTATCAAGGTTTCGGAAATACGTACATAACTTGACAATACTTCTTAGATTTCGTGTCCCGATGGCCCCAACCTCTCAAATCGCACCATGTTCGCACTTAACTTTCCACATTCAAAAGACAAGAAACCTGCGGGTGGCCCGGGCCCAGCCCGGAGGTGCGACTGCGTCAGGTCCTCGACCCCGCCCACACACTTTAGCCCCACCCAGCTGCCTTGGCCCCGCCCCTAGTCGGCCGCGCTCCAGGGGCGGGGCGGGTCGCAGCCACTCACAGCAGCCCACGCGCCGCGGCGGAAGTGACGCAGGACTGGCGCACCGACTCGCGCTGCGGCTGCGTCTCTGCAGGCCTCTCTTCCCTTCCCCACTGGCGGTGTCTGGCGTTGTTGCGCAGCGGCCCGAGAACTTCCGCGGCCCGCTGCAGGCCCGCGAGCGCCTGGCCCACGAGCGCCCTCTTCGCCGAGCGCCATGGCCCTAAGCGGCGCGCCAGCGGCCGGCCGCTGCCAGCTCCTCGACCTGCTTGTACTTCTGCTAATGGCGAGCCCTGCCCTGTGCTTGAACGACCCTGGTGAGAGCTCCCACTTGCCCCTCCGTTTCCTGGGTCGCCCCTCAGCATTTACACCGTAATTCCTCATTTCTGTCTTCGCTGCCCGTACTATGCCTGCTCCCTTTGCGCTTCCCAGTGGGACGGTTGGGTAGTGGGCGGGGCGGGACGACTCTCTAATTTAGAATTTCCATTCTTCCTCCCCTGGACTCCCCGATGGTGTCCACCTTGTCGGGCTACAGCTCTTATTCCTAGTCTGGCCGGCCAGTTTGACACCTACGCATCTTGCTTCGTTGTGCTGGCCGTCTGATGTCATCGTCTCCGACTGTTGTCATGGCTGCCTGTTGCTATGGCTCGAAGTTGCCATGCCACCAGTAGCCAGTCTCTGAGTCACACTTAGCGGACAGGGCCGCAAACCTGGTTAGCAGAATTATAGACTCAGAAAGGTTGGTTAGCAGAATTATAGACTTTGATGTTTTGCGAGCATAACTCTTGCGTCTTGTTCAGATCCGGGCAGTGAAGTACATTGCATTACACCGGCTCTTCCCATTGTTTTTCATCGTGCATAGGAATTAGGTTCTTTCCTCTCTCATTTTTTAGGTGATGGTACGTGATAAGTGATTTCTAGGGATGAGGCTTTTTGGATAAATATCGTCAAAATGTAAGCAGTGATTTTTCTTTTCTTTTTTTTTTTTTTTTTTTTTTTTGGTTCTGGGTATCGAACTCAGGGCCTTGTGCTTACAAGGCAAGCAATCTAACCACTGAGCTAAATCCCCAGCCAGCAGTGACTTTTCATCAATTAAAATGGCATCATTTTTGGTTTGGAGGAAGCCTAACAGTATTCCATTTGTGAACTGATTGGTCATGCCTATACATTTGAATTTAAGCAACAGGTTTATTACTGTTAGATTCTATTTTCTTCCTACCTGCTGAAATGAGAGCAAAGGGACTGTTTCAAGCACACTTCACTTTGAATAACCCATTTGATGAGAATGTTACTACCATAAAAAGCCAAGTTAGATTTAAGTGTCCACGTTTTTCGTATATACTCCTAGAAAGTTATGTAAAAACGAGAGACTTGATTAGAATTATAATTTGAAACCTAGAACGAACTATTAGCTGAAACTTCATTTCTGAAAAAAGGAAGTTTACAGATGAAGAATCAAGGGAATTGTTAAAAGAAAAACAACCACATTTAAATTCATGGTGAACCACTTCCTGTGGCTTTTAGTTCAGCTATGCTATAAAGCTATTGTTCTGGAACAAAAAGCACCAAAATATTTTGCAGAGTAAATGCAATTAATTTCACTTTAAGTTTACGTTGAGGAACTAGTTAATGAAAGTACCTAACTGGGATACCATTTATCAAGTTTTTCGATAAAGCAACTCCGTAACTTATTTTTTGTTTGCCTTTGGATGCACTCATGTTGTCTTTAGCTAACATAAAGCAGTAATTTGGTGGGAGGACCACAATTCTAAAGAGATCACTACGAAGTTTCAGTATTCTTCACTGAATGTAGTCTTACATTTTAATCACTTCTGGGCTTTGAGAATGTAGCTGTGAATGAAACAGAGTGTTTTGCTCCTATGTCCTATGCCAAAGTGGTATGGACAAGATAAAACAGGATAAGGAAGAGGATGTGCAGACAGAAGTGAGGACTTAAATATACCTTGGTCAGGGAAGTCACTGTTAAGGTGATATTTGATCAGAAACCTGAAGGGAAAGGAGAGCTAAATGACTATGGTTGTATTTTTAAGAGGATCCGTAAGGGCTAGTATGTGAAAAACAGACTGAAACGGATAGGAGGGAAGCAGGGAGGTCAGTAAGTTCCAAGAGTGGTGACCATGTGGCCCAAAGAAGGGAAGAGTAGTGGAGATGGTGAGTGGTCAGATTCTTCTGTCACTAGTTTAGAAGGTGGAGCTGTCATGATAGCCTGATGAATTACTACAGACGTGAGAGGAGGAGAGAAGACAAGAATTAGTCCAAGGTTTTGTTTGTATTTTATTTTATTTTGTAGAGCTGGAGTCAACCCTAGGGTCTCAGTGCTGTGCCACTGAGTTACATTCCCATACAAAAGCTAAGATTATTACTATTTTTTTTAATGGTTCTGGGGTTGCACCCAGGACCTTTGCACTGAACTACATCCCCAGCCATTTTTATTTTTCATTTTAAACGGAATCTTGTGGATCTTAACTTGCAGTCCTGCCTTAGCTCTGTTAGTGCTGGGATTATAGGTGTGTGCCGCTGTGCCCAGATTAACCCTAAGGTTTTGGCTTCAACAATTTGAAGTGTGGAATTACCATGCTCTCAGATAGGAAAGAATGTGAGAGAATTGAGTTTAAGGGAGTTTGGTTTTGTTTATCTTCAATTTGAGATCTGAAAATGGATTTTGGTTTATGAGACTGGAATTTGGGGAACTCTCTGTGTCCTTTCACTGATGTAACAAGTAGCGTGTGCACGGGAGCAATTTACTCTTAGATCTCAAGGCTCTAGGGAAGAGAGATGCTGTGAGGTTATGGTAGTGATGCCCCATGTGTATGTGTGCGCTTGTGTGTGTGGGCGTGTGTAATTTTAAAAAAGACTAAGAAAATGAATTCACTACTGTAGCTGTTTATGTAATTGCTGGATGAACAAGAAAAAGGATGGAGGAGAAGTTCTTACCAGGTTTTTAATTTTGGTTATCACAGAGATATGAAATTAGAGGCAGAGTAGGTTTAGCTTTTTTTTTTAAACTGTGAAACATATATTTAGAGATGAAGACTATAAAATATATATGTGTAGACTGAGTGTATCACTCAGTAATAGGACAGTTGTCTAGTGTGCTTGAGGCCCTGAGTTTTATTCTTGGCATAAAAAATAACACGCATATGTGTAGTATAAAAAAGAATTATAAAATGAACATCAGTGTATTCCTATCCGGTTAAGAGAGAGATCAGAAACATCGTGTGTGTTCCTTCCTAAGCACATGACCCATTTTTTTCTTTTGGCAATTTATAGAATCTTTTTAGTCTCCAGTGTTCTAAAATTTAGTTTTTGTGTCTTTGTGTTTTCAGGTCTGGGTATTTACTGTGTCCTAGAAAGTATGAGAACTCATGTCCTTCCATGTGAAATCTTTTCCTGAGTTATATCCCAGAGTTTGTCACACCTGGTTTCTCTGTCCTTTGTTCCTGGAAACCTTGTTGGAGTTTTGGACTTTCTGAACTGGTCCTGTCATTTTCTTTGCTGATACTATTTTTAATTTGTGAAAGAGTTCTGTTTTTAATTTTTAAAATTGTGAAATATTTTAAATATTTAAACATATAGAAGTACATAATGAACACATGTGTACGCACCCCCAGTCTTATTTAATCTTTATTTTTTGCCGTATTAGCTACAAACTCCTGAACCCCAATTTCCCTAACGAAATAGTAGGGATAGAAGAGCTTGTCTCTTCCTTTCTTCTCTCCCTGGAGGTACTCATCTGAATTTGGTGATTAGTCATTCCTGTATATGTTTTTATATCACATACATTTATAAATGTTAATAATATATAGTACCATTTTACCTTTTTCAGTTTATTTAAAGTTATACTAAACATTTTGTAACTTCCATTTTGCTCAAAATGATTTTACCATTTATCCAGTTGATACATGAATTCTAATTCTTTTCGGCGGGGTGGTGGTGCTGGGGATTGAACTCAGGGCTTTGTGCTTGCTAGGCAAGCGGTCTACCACTGAGCTAAATCCCCAGCCCCTCTAATTCATTTTAACTGGTATAGAATATAGAATATTCCATTGTAAGAATAGGTCAGAATTTATTAATCTATTCATTTAAATAATTAAATGTGCTTTAGGGACTTAGGTATTTTTGCCATGTTAAATATACCTAATGATAGAATTACATTGTAGTACATTTCAGGTTATTGAACTTCTTGTTCTTATTTAGCAAAAATTATGTAGAGCTTATAGGAGCATCTGACTTGAAATGAAGAGAGGTCTTGAGTATGTATTATCTGAATTTTGTACAAAAGGCCTGAATGTTAAGATGCTTTAAGAAACTGATTCATCTTCTCTTAGTCATCTTCAAAGAAGAGAAAGAACATTTGATTTTGAAACAATTTTTGTGTCAAAATTTTTTTAGGATGAATGTTTCTGTTTTTCTGTTTGACAAGATATTTACTGTCTTCATCTGTGTTCTTACTGTTTCAGACAGAATATTGTTGCGGGACATAAAAGCTCTTACTCTCCACTATGACCGCTATACCACCTCCCGGAGGCTGGATCCGATCCCACAGCTGAAATGTGTTGGAGGCACAGCTGGTTGTGATTCCTACACCCCAAAAGTCATACAGTGTCAGAACAAAGGCTGGGATGGTTATGATGTGCAGGTACTATCTATTGCTACTACATTGGCAACAGTTTAAATGGAATTTTTGTTCGATAAATTGTTTATTTGGTATATAAATATTTTGGGGAAGCACATATAGAAGATCTTAGGGCATCGTAAAATATATAATAAATGAGTTAT
This sequence comes from Hystrix cristata, assembly GCA_004026905.1. Classification (NCBI taxonomy): domain Eukaryota; kingdom Metazoa; phylum Chordata; class Mammalia; order Rodentia; family Hystricidae; genus Hystrix; species Hystrix cristata. The sequence continues at coordinate 118,724 of PVJO010002428.1, forward strand.
ATTTCCCATGGAAGAAACATTCTTCGAAAGAAATTAAATGATTTCACAACCTGGAAATAGTTATTGTAATTTTTATACTGTAACTTCCTTCTACTGCATTAGTAAATTTTCAAAACTTTTTATATACTTAAGGCTGTCTACTGTTTGTTACTTTTCTTCATTCTGCAAAGAGTACAAACTTACCCTTATGGAAGAAAGTTAAGGTGATCAGGAGTCATAGTAAATGGTAGGCCTACAGGTGTCCCTAGCAGTCTTCAAATTTTAAAATTGTGGTGGAACTGAAGGTAATTTCTTGTGAATAGAACCATTTCAGTGGGTCTTAATTATTGCCTTTGAGATGCTAGCATTTTGAACATAGGGAGCCAGAGCATCTTCTTGAAGCTCTAAAACTTAATATGCTTTAGAGATGGGATAGATTTTATTAGGTGAATTCAGTTTAAATCAGTACCTGTATTTTTACTTTGTATTCAGCCTGCTTTCCAAAAGTGTTCAAAGGGTTTGGAGATTTTGTTTAAGTGGTAGAGCACTTGCTTGAATGTGCAAGGCCCTAAGTTTGATCCTCTTTAAGATGACTGGTCACTAGGCATACATCTTTCTGTGTGCGTGTGCGTGCATGTGCATGTATGTGGGGCTGAGGGTTGAACCCAGACCCTTGCACATTCTGGGCAGGGCCCTACCACTGAGCTGCGTCCCCAGGTAGGCAAGAATTTTGTATTGATGATTTCCTTTTTCATCAGAATGATATTCTTTGTAGGTAAAACCTTTATTCATGGTGTTCAGAGAGAATTTGTGTTTGCTAGGTGATACTTACTTCACAACATTTCCCCCTTTGTTACTAAGTTGAATAAATTGAGTCATAGAATCTCCAGATTAAAGTACATTTCACTTCTGTTTTACAGTTAAATTACTTTTGTAGTCCTCTACCACATCCTGGGAACTGAATTCAGGACCTTGCATATGCTAGGCAGTGTTCTACCACTGTGCTACCTCCCCAACCACATTTTTAGTTTTGATTGAAAAAAAAAATACAAATGGTGATGTCTTCCTTAAATATATATTAAATATATTGCGTATATAATGAATAAAAGAGAATCACAAAACACTTTCCTAGTAGAAGAGATAAACACTTGGGTTACATGTACACACTAAGAAAGTGTTGTAAAATTATGTCTGGTGATGGCTTTGCGGGGAGGCAGCGTTTGTGGTATGAAGAGAGCTGAAAACGAAGAGAGCAAAGATGCAAGCAAGTGTAGAGCATGTCATAAGTTGGCTTATGTTTAGTAACAGGAGTTTAGATTTAAGTGTACTACTTAGAGCCATTTTTAATATACAGTATTAGGGAAATGACTGTTAACGTGAAATATCAATGTAAATTTAGCTTTTTTATTTATCTAAGCAAAATTTTACCTAAATCAGAGAAATTTTATTTATCTAACTCTTCCTCCAAGTAAGAACCTTGATTGTTACATTAAGTGAAAGAAGATGGTCACATAGGCCCCCAGAATGTATGATTCTATTTATTAGAAGTGTCCAGAATGTATAAGTACATTTAGAGATCAAGAAGATTGTTAGCAGGGTTGGAGGTTCGAGAGGGAAATGAGCTTTGATTCCTAGTAGCTTTAGGATTTCTTTTAGGGTGATGAAAACATCTTAAAATTGATTGTAGTGATGGCTGCACAACTATGTGAATATACCAAAAACCATTGAAGTCTGTAAATTGTGTATTTCAATAAAGCTGTTATAAAAAGTACAGTGGTATATTTAAATTTTGAGAGGGGAATATAATTTGTACAAAAATAACAGGAAGGCAATAAAAGCACTTAATTTATGTTAGCTCATATCTGTTTGTTGTTAAGAAAGAGCCAGGTGTGATGGCACATGCCTATAATCCCAGCATTTGGGAGGCTGTGGCAGGAGGATCACTGTGAGTTCAAGGCCAGCCTGGGCTACATAGTGAGACCTTGTCTCAAAAAACGTAAATACTGTAAATAAATTTAAGAAAGCATTTTACTTGCTTAGCACAAAACAAAATTTAGAATGAGACTTGTGCTTATTTATTATTTTTTGGTTGTATTGGGATTGAAACCAGGGCCTTGTACATTCTCAGCACGTGCTCTCCCACTGAGCTACGCCTCAGTTCTTATTTTTCTAAGATGCAAGTTTTTAAGGCTGGCTTGGAATCTTTTTGTTTTCGTAAATACCATTTTTTTTTTTTTTTTTTTTTTGGTGCTGGGGATCAAACTCGGGGCCTTGTGCTTGCGAGAGAAGCACTCTAACCACTGAGCTAAATCCTCAGCCCACATAAGTATCTTTTAAAAAATTAAAGAGGATTGTATAGGATCGTAAAGTTAGTCCATGGTTTATAAAAATTTGTGTAGAGAGTTTTGTTTTTCAGAAAGTGATGTCTGGGGTTGGGGATTTAGGTCAAGTGGTAGAGCGCTTGCCTAGCAAGCGCAAGGCCCTGAGTTCGATTGCCAGCACCAAAAAAAAGAAAAAGAAAAAAGAAAGTGATGTCTCTGGATGCTGTATTTAGCTACCAGATCTTCATATATGACACCGATCTTTAAAATATCTTTTAAATATTAAATATTAAAATTAAAATATTAAATACAAATATTAAATATTAAAACATTGAATATAAATATTAAATCTTAAAATATTTCTTTAAAAAGAAAGCATCTTGAACCCTAGTGGCAAAAAGTTGACATTTTGAAAATGTGCTCATATAAATTATGGAATATCTAATCATACAAAAAGACTAGTAACATGTATGCATTAGGAATAGAGAGAGCAGTCGGCACCCACTACCTGGTTTAAGAGTAGAACACACGGAACCAAGAGATGGAGGCAGAGGGGAGAAGGAGATGAAAAAAGAATTAAGATGTGTTCTGTACATGTTACTCCTGATGAATGTAATCATTATCTACTGCAAATATGTGCTAATAAAAATTTTTAAGGGGCTGGTGATTTAGCTCTGTGGTAGAGCCCTTGTCAAGTGCAAGGCCCTGAGTTTGAGCCCCAGTGGGGCTCCCCAGTTTTTTTTTTTTTTAAAGTAGAGCACCAGTATATCACCTTTATCTCTGGAGCCCCTAGTTTGCCTTCCCCCAACACAGAACTGCTCATTATCTTGAATTTTTTTGTTACTCTCTTGCTTCCTTTTGCCGTTTTATGATAGATACAGTATATCCCAAATACAGTATAAATCGAAAAGTCGTTTGTGTATATGCCCTGTCTCTGGTTCTCCTCAGTGGGAGTGTAAGACCGACCTGGACGTTGCATACAGGTTTGGCAGAACAGTGGTGAGCTGCGAAGGCTACGACTCCTCGGAAGACCAATATGTCCTCAGGGGCTCCTGTGGCCTGGAGTACCAGCTGGACTATACGGAGCTCGGCCTGAAGAAAATGAAGGGATCTGGAAAGCAGCAGGGCTTCTCTTTCTCTGACTTTTATTATAAATGGTACTCGGCAGACTCCTGTGCCACCGGTGGACTGGTTACCATTGCGGTGCTCCTTACCATCGCCTTCGTCGTTTATAAGCTGTTCCTCAGTGACGGCCAGTGTCCTCCTCCTCCATATTCCCCGCATTACCAGAGGTCCTCCGGTGCAGCAGGGCCCCCTCCACCAGGCTTTAAGTCCGAGTTCACAGGTGTGTGTCCCACCTCAACGGCTGTAAACAGGGCAGTCTTGAGCTTCTTTCTGAAAAAGAGAATGGTTGCTCTGGAAGTCAAATTAGATTGTTGTATTTTTTACTTTCAATTTCTTTTGCCTCTTCTGTTTTGCTTTTTGATAGAGTGCATGGTGATTCCTATTTTCAGGATGCCTGATGAAATTGTAAATCATCTTCAGGAAAACTTGATCAGATTTGGTAATAAGCATTTCCCTGGACCCCTTCACACTTCACACTACACACAACAATTGACTCATTAAGTATTGTAGATCTCAACAGAGAGGGTAAGGCAAGTTACCAGAGTACAACATAGATGTATGTTTGCCTAGGGTAGGCAAAGATTTGATTAGGGTGGGCAGAGTTTTCTTAAACAGAACACAAAAAGTACTAGTCAAAAAATTAAAAGATAGATACATTAGACTTTATTTAAATGAAGAACATATATTTATCAACACTGTTAAGAGATGAAAAGGCAAGCCACAGACTGGGAGAATTTATTTGTAAAATATATTTCCAACAAAAGATTTGTATCTAGAATATATTATAGACCTCTCACAAATTTGAGAAAAGACCCCATTTAATTGAGGACAGGGAACACAAAGCCATTTTATAATAAAAGGATATCCAAATGGCCAATAAAACTCTGAAAAGTTACCAGTATCATTTGTGTTTAGGGAAATGCATAATAAAACCACAAAGAGATTATTTTTAATCACCAAAAAACTAGTGTTATGACTAATATTAAAATGAGTATTGAGGGGAGGGGAAGGGGGGAAGGGGGGACAACCAAGATGTATCATGTACAGGTACAAAATAACCATGTTGATTATGATCATTATGTATACAATGTACCAATACATGTTCTTGGTAAAAATGATAAAAAAAATTTAAAAAAAAATGAGTATTAAGAAGTCACAAAGATACAGGGTGATTGGCGCTTTTATACTTTGTCTTTAGGAATTAAAATGGTGAAACACTTCTGAAAACTGTCAGAATGTACTAAAACCAAACATGCCTACCCCATGATCAGCATTTTTATTCCCAAGAGAAGTAAGGGCATATGTGCGCAAAAAATGCATAAGAATGTTCATAGCAATTTTATTCATAACAGACAAAAATGAGAAAAAGACTAATTATTAGAATGAGGCAAACTGAGTTTTTCACACTGGACTGCTACACATGAATTAAAATACAACTGATAGGTGCAACAATAGGATTGACTTTCATAGACACAATGAATGATGTGGCAGACACAAAACAATGCATAGTCTATAATCCAATTTATGAGAAAATCAGGAATGGACAGACGTAAAGTATGATGAGAGAAGTCAGGGTGCTTGTCTTAGATATGGATGGGTGTCTACTGGGGAGTTGTAATGAGCCCTCTAGAGTGCCAGAAATGATTTATTGACATGGGCAGTGGTTACCTTGATAGGTAATTTATTGTGCCATGCATGTAAGATTAGCATGCTTTCCTATATGTATTAGTCAATTTAAAAAGCTTCCTCTGAGCAGGAGAGACTTTTTTTGTCCTTTTAAGAGTGCACTTCCCAGATGATGGAAATAAATACCTGACTGCCTTCCTCCATCAGAAAATCACAGAAAACTCTCATCTGGAGCCCTTAAAGACATAATGCAGAAGGGAAAGAATTGAAAAGTGGAGTCATCTGGTAGCTTATCTTGAGCAGGGGACTCTTGAGCTTTAGAGGAGACTCTTACCCCTACCTCCCAAAATACATCCCTTTTTCCCATTCTCCATAGGAAATGTGCTTCTGAGTTTTAAGGTGGTATTTTACAAATACCCTTTATAAATAAAGCTTGTTTATAATTTGAGAATTTAGTATTATTAATAAATAGTATAGTGTAGGTGAAATAATTGAAGTGTCAAAAATTGAGAATTACATTTCAGTGAAGATACTTAATCTAGTAAACTGTTTTTATTTTAAGGATCACAGAATACTGGCCGTGGTTCAGCTTCTGGTTTTGGCAGTGCTTTTGCAGGACAACAAGGATATGAAAATTCAGGACCAGGGTTCTGGACTGGCCTGGGAACTGGAGGAATATTAGGATATTTGTTTGGCAGCAATAGGTAGGCTTTGCATTGATTTCTTTGGCTCATCGTTTCAACTTTCTCTTCAAGACTTCTTTGTTTTTCTTCTAATTTGATTGCATTTGCTTTTGTTAAGGAAAATAAGTTACATTGACATTTCCCTATCAAACAAGATTGTTTTGGGGTGGGGAAAGGTATACTATATGTGCTTTAATATTGTGTGTATTATTTTCTTTCTTTGTGTTCCTTCTTATGTCATCTTCATAAATACTACGAAATAGGAAAAGACTGTTTACTTGACATAAGAGAAAATGAGAAGGCAGAAAAGGAAACATTTAGGAGGAACTGTTAGCTGTCTAGTTTGGAAGGAGAATGATAGAAGTAAGCTCAGAAAGAGCTTGAGGCCAGATATGAGAATGTTTTGAGTATTAATGTTACTTAGATTTTTCTCGAGTATGAATTCAAAAAGAGAATAAGCTGGGCATGGTGGCACATGCTTGTAATCCCAGTCCTTGGGAGGCTGAAGCAGGAAGATTGCTGCAAGTTTGAGGTCACACTGGGCTACATAGTGAGTTCAAGGCCAGCCTGAACTATATAGCAAGATCCTGTCTCAAAACAACAAACAACAAACAGCAACAAAAACAAAAAAAGAACATTTCTGTTACTTTGTAGCCCCAAAGCAGTGATCATAACATTAGCAGAAATTTACAGAATTTATTTTATGTAAACCCTGATTTACTGAACATTCTGGGAAAAATACTTGATAAAGATTTTTTTTCTTTATGGTATAGGAACAGAAAGATAATTAAAAATTTCAGCCACAAGAAAGATGCCTAACCCACTTCTATGTCTTTAAAGGGCAGCAACCCCGTTTTCAGACTCGTGGTACCATCCTTCCTACCCTCCTCAGTACACTGGTACATGGAATAGTCGTGCTTACTCACCACCTCATGGAGGCCCAGGAGGCTATTCGGGATGTTCCAACTCTGAGACAAAAACCAGGACAGCGTCAGGTGAGAGCTTCTATTTTTTTTTTTTAATTTTTTAATTAAAAAAATTTTTTTGAGAGCTTCTATTATGTAGTAGGAAAGTTCAGAAATAGTTTTAGAATTTAAGAAGATGACTATATGCTTAACAACTATGATTTTATTTGGTATGCTCACCAAAAATATTAATAGCAAAATGAACTGAGATTAGAACATAATTCAGATTCATTTTTAAAAACATTTTTATCTTTATTAGTACATGTTTGCAGTAATAATGATTACATTCCTTCTGGGGAGTTGGTATATATGTAATCTTTCCTCCTACTTACAAACATTCTTTAAAAATCAGAGTTGTTTTAGGCGCAGCTTTACCACTAGTATTTACAAATGTTTAATTCTGTGGTCTCTAGGGATCCTTTATGCTATAAACTAAAATATTTTTAGGTAGAAGCTTGACTTTTCAAATTCAGGAAAATTAAAAAATACATGGAGCTATACTTTCAATAATTGTCAAAAATATTGTTTACTACAAAGGATAAAGAGAACATTTTGTAAGAAGCAAAGTCAAAAAAATAATAACTGTTGGAGTTAAATAAGCAGCTGATCAGTGGAAAACGAGAGGTGGTAATGAAGCATTTGTATATTGCAGTGAATTAGGTTTATCTTTCTCAGGAGGAATAAGCTATGAATAATTCTTGAGATGGATAGAAAAACATATTTACATATTTTTAAAAATGTAAGAGTAGAATTCTCGTAGTGCTGGTTTGGATATGCCTTAATATAGTCACTTTGAGAAACTGAACTACCTAGTAAAATTGAACCTAAATACATCTATGACCCTATAGTTTTACTCTCAAAGATGGTTGCATTTTCATATTGTGTGGTATTGTTGGTTCCTTACCCTCCAAGGATACCAACATCTGTAAAAGTTCAAGTCCCTTTTTTTGTGTGTGCTGGGGATCGAACTCAGGACCTTGTGCTTGCAAGGCAGGTGCTCTATCACTGAGCTAAATCCCCAGCCCTGCAAGCCCCTTTTATAAAAAGATAGTATTTGCCTATAACCTAAGAATACCCTCTTATATGTATTAAATCATCTCTAGATTACTTAAAATATCTAGTACAAAGTGAATACCATTGTAAATCCTTGTCACATTCATTGTATTGTGTAGGGAATAATGAGAAGGAAAAAAAAATCTGTACATGTTCAGTACAAATGTAATTTTTTTTTTGAAATATTTTCAAACCACAGTTGGTTGAATCCATAGACATGAAACTCTCTGATATGGAAGGCCACTGTATATAACAACAGAAATGCATATACTTGTACACTGGTAGGTGGGCACAAGAATATTCATAGTATCCCTATTTATAGCTCATGTATTAGTTTGGTTTATGGGTGGATATCTGTCTAGTACACTAACCGTTAGAAATCCATACTGCCTGTGTTAGTCAGTTTTCCAGTTGCTGGGACCAAATACCTGATACCCACAAGTTAAAAGAGAGGTTTAATTTGGCTCATGATTAGAGGAAATTTAGTCCATGGTTGGCTGGCTGCAAGGCAGAAACATCATGGCAAAGGACGCAGCAGAGTAAAGGTGCTTAGTTCACAGGTCAGGAAGCAGAGCAGGGGAGCAACACCAGAAAGGAAGAGCCAAAGTTGTGCCGCTATGACTCACCCAGACACACCTGGAAGTGTGCTTTACTAATCTCTGCTGCTCCCAAGCCAGTCAGGTTGACACAAAGAAGCTTATGACCACATTTCCCCCTGTCCCCATTGCTTCTCTTTACCACTGGAGTTGTGAGAGGTGGGAAGGCTGGCTTATGTTCCTTTGGCCTTTCTGTTATTGGCTGAGACCCTTTAAGAGTTAGCTATCCCACATTGGCCTGCCATCGAACACATCTGCTTTGGTTTCCTGACCAAGCATTATCATAGCAAATATGTGTGAGTTTATTGGGCTTGATGATTAGGAAGGTTGTTGTGGGAGGTGCTGCAATGTCCTGCGTAGTCCTGTTCCATTTAAGGGCTCATTCTCTCCTTCTCTCATCTCTTGTATTCATTTGCTAATGATAAACATGCATTACTTTTTGTAATTTTATATAAACAATTTTATGTTCTAAAAGGCTAATACAAATTTTACTCTTCTCATTCTAGGATATGGTGGTACTAGACGACGATAAAAAAAGAAAGTTGAGCACTGGAGGCAAAATTTCTGAGTTTTCATCACCACTTTCTCTTAAAAAAAAGTGCTACCTGCTAACAAGCGGGGAAGGGGAATATTCAAAAGTTCTGTGGTGTTTTGTCCTGTATAGCTTTTTTGTATTTTATTGTTTGTGGCTAATAGTTGATATATGACAAAACACTTATTTATTGTATATTAGTATAACATGCAGGTGTATAATGCAGTTTTTGAAAGTGATGATTCCTGTGGAATGCTAAAAATTTATTGTTTGCTTATAAAACCTGTGAAACCATAGGAAGCATTACTGAAGAGTCACACCAGTAGAAACTGGTAATGAAAATTTCAGTTTTAGATGGTTTTAGTGGATATTAACTCATAGAAACAGTAATATTCCATTTGGTATTACATTATTTGGTGTTTGCTATTCTTCAAATGTTTAAATGAAGCTTTGGACTACTAATCATGCTAATTTGTAGGTTCTGATCACTTTGAGCTCTGGAGCTCTGAATCCTTCAGTGGTGGTAGGCTTCTGGTAAGTGAGAATTACCTTCATAGGTAAAGGTAGAAAATAGGGCTCTGGAAGGTTGTGAATATGTGTGTGGGCTGACAGAAACACTTGAAACCTCCCTGTTTCTTCAGTTCCCAAGAGATAAAGTTCAAAGGCTTCAACAAAGGTCTTTTAATAGCAAAAGCATGCCGCTCTCTGTGAAATCTCAAAATATTGTTGTAATAGTGTTTGAATCAAACATTAAAATGACAATAAATAAAAACAAATATTATTCTCATTCTTTCTGCTGTCCTTGGCACAAATTGGTGTGACATTGTTTTACCCTTTTCTCCAAAGAAAAGATATTCATAGAGAACATTAACTCTGTCTCCCTAAACAAGAATTTCATGTGGTCGTCATATTGTAGATACCAGTCATTTAGCTGATTAAAATTTTTTTTTGTTTTTATTAGTACATGTTTGCAGTATATAGTGATTACATTGATTGTGGAGAATTGGTACATGTATACATCTCTTTTTTTATTTTCCCTTCCCCTTCCACTCCCTTTGTAAAAAAAATTTTTTTTGCCAGCATCAGATTCATTTATTTATTTCATTTATTTATTTTGTTTCCTTATCAAGTTAATTATCATCAATAGAGATTAATAGCTAGACTAACAGGCCAAAACCATATAAAACACATAAGACAATTATATTAAATCAAGATACACTTTTTTTTTTAAGATACACTTTTAATGTACATTGTCCATGCTGGATTATGATAACTTTTTTTCTCTCTTGTTTTCCTTTTGTCTGTGTTTTGTACTTTATATATTCGTTTCTCATGTAAGAGAAACTATGTGATGTTTAAGCTTTGTGTCGGATTTACTTCATTTAACATTATGGCCTCAAGGTATGCACATTTTCCTATGCATGACTTAAGTGTATCTTTGTGTCAGAATAGTACTCCATGGTGTGTAAATACCACATTTTCTTTATCCATTTATCTGTTGATGGACACGTAGGCCATTTCCAAGATGTAGTATTATGAATTGTGCTGCTATAAACATGGGTATTCATGTGTCACTTTGATATGCTGTCTTTAAATCTTTTGGGAAGATACCTAGAAGAGGAACAGGTAGGTCAAAAGGAATTTCTAGTTTTAGTTTATTGAGGAATCTCCATACTGATTGCCATAGTTGTACCAGTTTATGCTGTCACCAACAGTGAAGAAGGGTTCCTCCCTTCCACCCCCCAGTCTCTCCAGCATTTGTTATTGGTTGATATCTTGATGATGGCCAGTCTTTCTGGAGTGAGATAGAATCTCAGTGTTGTTTTAATTTGCATTTCTTTTTTTTTTTTTAACAGCAAAATTTTATTAAAGACAGGGAAAGAAACAGGCTCTGCAGAGCAAATTTGGGCCAAGTAGGAAAAGAAGTACACTCTACAGCATGAGGGTGGGCCACATGCAAGAGAGAACACAGTGGTCTAATTTGCATTTCTTGAATGGCCAGTGATGTTGAACGTTTTTTCATGTATTTATTGGCCACTTGTACTTATTCATCTGAGAAGTATCTTCGTTTCAGATGCCCACTTTTTGATTGGATCCTCTGGGATCTACAATTTGGGGACAGTGTCCAAGTCAAGATGCATCCTTGCTCACACAGGTAGATACAGAAGGCAGTCAGACCCCAGAATCTTGCTGGATGCAGACACGAGTAGGCAGTAGGATTAAGGTGAGGGTTCGGGTGCCATGACTTTCAAACCAGAGCAATTCAGGCTGAGCCAGGCCTCTGGCCATGGGGGTGGGGCCTGTGTTCTTTAGCTTAAACCCCGCAGGGTATCTCTTTCTAGGCTGACCTCTGCTCCGTGACCAAGTGTCTCTCACCCAATCCCTGTGAGAATATAACACAGGGATCCCTAAAATCAAGCCGTCCTGCAGCTGCTCTGAGTATCAGGTTCAAACGCTCAACCTTCCCCTGAATGGCATCTGACCAAGCAGTCTCTCCAGGGAATATGGTGGGTGTTGGAACTGGAGTCACTTACCAGCTGTTGCCTGTCAAATGACTCACATTTGAGCAGGACCCTGTACTCTCCCTGCAGCTCACAGCACCTGCTGGTCTGTTCCACTTGCTGCATTTCTCCTTGAATCCCTCTAGGGTCTGAAGCTTTCACTTTGTCTCTGTAGATTTAGTCTTTTCCCATGAGTCATGAGCTAGGAGCTTGGGAGAAAGTACAGATTATCCCTTTCCTTCTCTGCCTTGTGTTCTCTAGATTTCTCTGTAGGTTTTAATTTTCCTGTCAGATCCTTCCTGGTTCCTAGAGATCTACCTCTGTCTTTTTTTTTTTCCTTTGTTTATTCCACAAGATGTTATTATCCAGTGTCTGGATTGTGAATCTCAGGGTGAGTTGTTATTGCTTACCACTACTATTTTAATGAAAGTCACATTTGGGTATTGTTTTCAAAAATAATGAGTGGTGTGGAAACCTCTGCTACCTGCCGGCCCTCCGCAGAGATTAAATTTAGGGCTTCATGCGTACTAGGCAAGTGCTCAACCATTGAGCTACATCTGCAGCCCCAAACTGCTTTTGAAAAAAACACAAACCCCCAAAATTCCAATCCTCCCAAACCATCAAAAATTACTCTGGTTAAATGCTTTATAAACTGAAAGCCATGTTTTTCTCATTTAGGAATCAATTTAAAACAAACCAACACTTGTTGAGACTTTAAAATGTGACTTGGCTAAACTGGGCCTGGTGGTGCATGCCTGTAATCCTAGTGTTTGGGAGGCTGAGGCAGGAGGATCGGTGTGAGTTCAAAGCAAGCCTGTACTACAAAGCGAGACCCTGTCTCGAAACCAAAACAAAATAGTGACAGGGGTATTGTGATTAGAACTATCCTTTCAACAGTAAAACTTAGTTGAAGGTTTAATTTGTTTTAGAGGAAACATGTCTATTCCTTAGGTATTCTTGGTAGAATGATTCAGAGAAAATACTTGCGAGGCTATTTTGGCAAAAAGGATAAAGGATTTATTCAAAGCTAGCTCCAAGGAGGTGAAAAGGCCCATCTGCCTCAAATCACCATTTAATTGTACAGATGTGTTGGGGTTGGTCTTTTATAGCAAGGAATGGGGCGGGGAGGGGGGGAAATACAATGGAACAATACACATTCAGGCTCATTCTCTCCCTTCCTAGACTTAGACCTCTCCCTCCTTTGTCTAAGGGAATGAAACTGGGCTTGATCTGGTGCTGGGATCTGCATTAATCTGTCCATTACTCTGGTCTGAGGAGAGGTGGGGGAACTGTTTATGCCCTAGGCCTGAGGAAGTTTGAAGAAGTCACTTGTCTCTAAAGGAAAAAAAAATCTAACTTTTAAAGTTCCATTTTATAATGCTGCTTAAATGCTGAGTCTTCAGAACAGTGAATCTACACAGCCTCAAACCCTTCCTCAAACCCATCCTATGCAGGGCCCCTTACTCCGTATGTCCCCATGGGCATGGGTTCCCAGGAGATAGGTTTTCAGGTTCTCGTGCACGAGGAAAAAGTGCTGAACATTGCACACAGTACAGAAAGAGCAGCTAAGTTTAATGACGTTTGAAGGGAAGAAGGTATATTCAGAGCGAATTGGCTTGATATGGGAGAGAGGGCACGGCAAAGCTGGCTGGAGAAGTGGGTGGCACCTGTCAATTACAAGATCCCAGGACAGTGCCAGGACCTGGTATGTAGAACTCACAAGCTCCCATAAGGTGTGGGCAACATAAAGAAGACCAGACGCCACAGGAGCTCACTCTTAGGACTTCCCACTATAGCCTACGCTGCGTATCCTAGATGCAGTGTGTACTTTTATTTTTGCTTTCATCTTCTTTTTCTCTTGTTTTGCCCAAGTTTGCTCTGCAGAGCTGGTTTCTCCCATAACCATTCACCCTGAACTTTTCAAATAAACTTTTGGCACCATTTTTGGCTTGTCTTGTCCATTTCTTTGTTCAAAGCATGAGGGACCTGGAATACTTTTAATTGGCGAGCCATTTCTAAAGAAACTACCTGATAACAGGTTTATCTTGGCAGAAAGGAAAGTGATATGAGCAGGAAGGAAGATGGCACAGGTGCCAAATATACAGCAGATTTGGAAATTTAGGAATATTCTAAGTTGGGCCTAGGGATCTCTGTCTTTCTTTGTCTCCTGGTAGTAGATCTTAGGACAGAGGTGGGGGGGTGGGGTGTGGCCTTGGGGCATTGCCTAGGTTCAGGTGAGTGTCCCATAGATCTGATTGTACTGTCTATATGACTCTCTAACCCTGAGACCTGATTCCTCAAAATCTATAAGGCATACAGAGGAGGAATGTCTGTTTTTCATAGCTACTTTCTGCTGAATAGGGGCACTGGCCCCACCTAGGTAGAGACCAAAGAACTCTTGCCTTGTCTGATCCAGCGGGCTAAAGGAGCCACTCTCTTTTTTTTTTTTTTTTTTTTGAGGATTTCTTGGTGAGTTATAGAAATGGAGGCAGGTTTTGGCCCTTTGCTCAGGCCATCATCAGCAGTTTAATGGCTGTTGAACAAAAATAAATTTGACTAAGAGATTTGTTGCATGGTCCAGATAGTAAGGCTATGAAAAGCATTAGTAAAGGATGTTGATCTCTGGGGCCAGATAAACAGGTGCATATTCCTGTCCAGTTCGCTGGAAGACACAAGTAGGAATTAGTGCCACACAGGAAGAAAAGTCTCTGAATCTCAAGACAGAAATTATTTTTGATAGTAAACAATGAGCTGTGGCAAGCGAGTAGCAAAACTATATATGACATACAGAGAAGGACTCTTATTTTCAGGATGGGGCTGATTTTCCCTTTTATTTAGAGGGAACAAAAGAGCTTACTTACCTGGCTTAGTTTTATAATGAAATAGTGCAAAAGAAACAAGACCAACGACAGAAAAATTCCAAAAGCAAACAAGGAAAAGAAAAATGAGTCCAAAAAATTCATCTACATGTTTGGGTGAGTGGAAGGAGGATAGTGAGTCATGACTAGGCCTATTTTGTTTTCCCACTGTGTGTGTGTGTGTGTGTGTGTGTGTGTGTGTGTGTGTGTGTGAGCTGAGTCCCAACCTACCTTTCCTGCTGGGTGGGGCCAATCAATGGTGTGGTTTCTGCCCCAGGGCTATATTCATTTTAGCAGTTCTCAGTGTCCATGCCCCTCTGTGTACCCAAATCACTGCTATCTCTGCCTGGCTCCACGGCCTGTGGGTCTGTGAGCTGCCTCCTTGCTCCAGAGGCTCTTCTGTCTATATACCTTATGGTGTGGTGACCACTGGAACTGAGGAGTATCCCTGGCTACACTGGCAGAAGGTAAAAAAAACAGCACCAAGCTATGTGCTGGATATAGCTGGTGTTGGGGTGGAGGTGGGGTCAAGCAGTCCACTGGATTTCATGCTATCACTTTCATATCCAGCCCCTTAGAAAACCACACTTGACAGGCCTGAGTTCTCACCATGATGTCCTTCCCAAATTGAACTCACCACTGCTTAAACTTCTCAGGGGGCCTATGACTAGCCTGTCTGCGCTCTGTGCCTGCCTCCCATGGCCGTCTCCCACCCAGTCATTGTGGGAGGGTGACTTCAGAAATCTTGCAGTATAGTTGTTCTGACTTCTGATTCCCAGAGTAGCTTTGTCTTACACAATTGCGCCCTTCCCAAAATGGCTCCCCCCACAAATGCTTACCCCAAGTCCTCAACTTACAAATGAGTTCTGTTCCAAGAGAATGTTCGTAAGTCTGACAAAGTGAGTCTTACACACCTTTGACACAAATATACAATGTAAAGCACACGAATACTGTAAATAAAGTTTTTACTTTTACAGTTACCTTAAAATGGTAAGGTAGACATGTGAGCTACTTCTGCAGTTTGCATCTACAAATGTTTGCATTTTGAGGTTTGCATATGTGAAAATTTGCAGCTTGAATGTTCGTAAGTTGGGGATTTACAGTACTGTGATTACACTCAAATATAGCAGGCACTACAATAGATTTCTTCTCCAACTGTAGCCTGCTATATGGAAAGAGTCACTTTCAGAGTAAAATCCCATATTGTACTTGCAGTTTACAATAACTATGGTTTCTTCTTGGGGCTAGGGCTGCCCGTCATTCTTTCTCGCCATGGCTGTTGACCCTCTCCAGGCTTACCTTGTGTTTGTGGAGACAGGTTCCCCTCACTAGAAGTTGGAGTTAAGTGTTCCAGATGCTTCATTCTTGTCTCTGGTTTTTTTTTTTTTTTCAGTTTCTTTGTGATTTCTAGTTTTCCCATTAGCTCTTCTTTGATTTCTGGAGCTCTTTTTCCTTTTCTGTTCCCTCATCTGTTATTTTCCAGGTGACTGGATTCCAGGTCCTGGAGAGGTGGTGATATGAGGAGACCTAGGGAAGAAGTAGGTAGATGGATCTAAGGACACTAAAAATTGACTCTTGTGTGTGGTATGTGTGTATGTGTGTGTGTGTGTGTGTGTGTGTGTGTGTGATGCACATGCTCACCAAAGGGCAACTTAAGCAATGGGACTCTGTGAGATGATACACTGTTTAGCCTCTTGCCTCTTTTTTTTCAGTAAGTCACATTGTTCAGCTAGTTCATGACCAGAGTAAGTGGGAGAGATAAAGACTGTGCATAAATTCTGCAACAGGGACTTTAACACACCAAGCTGATCGGGCCACAGCCGCTGCTGAGTTGTCTAGCTCCCAACAGCCTTGGCCACGGCACCATTTCTCAGGGAAATAGTGGCGTGCTGATTACACTGAGCACTTCTCTCACAGAAGGGGCAGTGGTTTGTTGTCACGGGAATAGACACTTGCTCTGGGTTTGGATACCTTTGCCTCTCAGAAAGCTCTTTGTAAAAACATGAAACGTGGACTTATGGAATGCTTTACTAAGTACTGCAGTATTCCACAATGCAGTGTACCTGATTTTATAGTGCATAAAATGCAGCAACAAATTATGGCTACATAATTTTAAAAAACTGATGTCTTCCCTTGGGTCCAGGAGCAATAAATCTGCATGATGTTGTCAGCTCTATGAGGTCTACAGGAGGAAGTTTTTCATATTTTGTTTACATGCACTAGTTTCCTTGTGTGATAGAAAGGGTCTAAATCATCCTGCTGTTCCATTACTTGAAGACTGACTTTTTTTGGTTGTTGTTTTGTTTGGTGTTTTTTGATCCAGGGTCTTGCTATGCAGTCCAGGCTGCCCTTGAACTTGAGGTGATCCTCCTGCCTCAGTCTCCCAAGTGCTAGGATTATAGGCATGCACCATTCTGCCTGGCCGAAGACTGACATTTGAAGACTGATATATTTTTTACCCAAGTTAAAAATCCATGTTCCCCAGCAACAAACAAACAAACAGAACCAAAAAACCCAGAAAAATCCGAAGTCCTTTAATCATTTTTTACTTTACCTTGTCTTTAGAACCCTCCATAGCTGGTCATTATTCTAGATTTGATAACATTTGCTTTTTACTGCCAGTACCATTTTTCTGGCTTCTTTCTTTTAGCAGAGAAAAGACACATTTTCCTCCTTACATTAAAATATTCAAAATTATGAATATTTAAAAAGTTAAATTATTTAAATTGTATTTAAGATAAATTGAATAGCTAAATTATTTGCAACAATATGTAGTTTAATGATTTTAAATTATAATACACATTACATAATTTAAAAACTAAAAGTAATACATGTTACCTGCAGACTATTCAAACACTTTAGGAGGATATAAAGAGAAATACAAATTTTTGTATCTGCCCAACCCCCTCCAGCCTTTCTCATCCCCTCAGTGTGGTCTCTGCCTACAAGTAATTTCTGTTAACAGTTTTTAAAGTTACTGTTTTGAGAAATACAAGATGTCCAGAATTTTTCCCATGACAAATGAGGTATGAATGCAAAATACAGTGAATGTTTAAATTAAAACAATTAATTGCACTGAAAGACAGATTGCCCTTAATTGCCCTCAAAATACTCCCCCTCATTTGGAACACACTTATCCCCATCACGTGTGCCACCTTCTGAAGCAGTTCTGGAAATCCTCTTTTGTGAGTGTCTTTAGTTGTGCTGTCATGGCAGGTTCGATGTCCTGAACTGATTCGAAACATTTACCTTTCATAGTCATTTTGACTTTGGGGAAGAGCTAGAAGTCTAACAGCATCAGATGCAGTGAATAAAGTGGATGAGGACACACCACGACCTTTTTCAAGAGCCTGCCTTTCCGTTGGATGGCACTCAGCAGCCGTATCCACCATATTTTTAAAAGTCATATCTTGTATCAGTCAGTATTTACTAGAGAAACAGATACAATACAAGCTATATGAATATATAAGAATTTACAGATTGGCTTACGAGGGCTGCCCACGGAGTCAGACGTGCAGAGGGTCTGTCTGCGCACTAGAGAGCTGACGGATCCAGGCGAAGGTCTGGAGCTCACTGCAGCGTCCCATGTGAGTCCGTATCAGGAGCCCGATGCGTTTGCAATGGAAGGCTGAGGGTCCGTGCCGGAAGCTGAAGAGCCTGCGCTGGAAGCCAGGAGCCGACGTCCCAGGTGAAGGCGAAAACTGGAGCTCCTCTAGAAACCGAAGCAGATCTGTCCTTCCTCATTTCCCCTTTATACCATCCAGGTGACAGGCCGCCCTGGGTCTTCCACCCTGTAGGGCGTGGAACGATTGAACCAATTTAGCTGAGCTTCTCTTACTCAAATTGACACAATCAATTAACCATCACACATCTCATAAAGACATTCACAAAGGAGGATTCCTAGAACTGCTTCAGAAAGTGGTAAGAATGACGAGATAAATGTGTTCAAAGAGAGGGCAAGTATTTTGAGGAGGCTTAATGGAAATGTATCTTTTTTGGGGGGGGTGTTAGGGATTGAACTTCAAACCTTGCACTTGCTAGGCAAGTGTTCCACCACTGAGCTAAATCCCTGACCCCAGGAATGTATCTTTTACTGTGATAAATTTAAAATTTAAACCTACACTGTATGTTTTGATCAGCCCTTGTAAATCTTTATTCTTTTCACAACCTCATAGTATTCCATCATAGGGCTATAAAATAATTTAATATACTCATGACTTTATTGAGAAATGTTTACCATGTATTCCTATTTTCAAATCTCAGCACTTGGGAGGCTGAGGCAGGAGGACTGCTGTGAGTTTGAGGCCAGCCTGAACTACATAATGAGACTCTGTCTCAAAAAAAGTGCAATACTGTAATGAACATCCAAAGATAACTTTTGTACGTATTTATGTTGTGCCCATGCCGAACAAATCAGACTGGAGTCAGACTACTGCAGTTTAGATCTTTAATATACACGAGTTTAGATTTGTAGAATTCATTTCCAGAGTGGTAGAATCCATGCTTAAATGTGGCACCCACTTTGTACTGAGGATGTGGCTGTCAGAGGAGCTGCCATTTACATATGGCTTTCCATCTTTCTGCTTGGGTGGGTAAAGTGAGTCACTGAAGCAGATTTTTACCCTAGGAAGACTTTCTTTGTAGCTCTTAAGTAAATAAATATAGGGCAAGTAGGCATCCATTGCTTTTGGGGAAGTATAAGCAGCCATTTAAAAGTGACTTGAAGTTGAGGTAAAGCTTAATGGTACAGTGCTTGCCTACCATGCACAAGGCCTTGTCCTCATTTGACTCCCAGCAGTGAAAAAAATAAGGTCTGATGAAGACCACTTCTTTTAAAATGTCGATATCAAAGGTTGGTTAGGGGGCCGGGGATTTAGCTCAGTGGTTAGAGTGCTTGCCTTGTAAGCACAAGGCCCTAAGTTTAATCCCCGGTACCAAAAAAAAAAAAAAAAAGGTTGGTTAGGACAAAATAAATCAATTTTCATGTATACCAAGTTGGGTGCTGGAAGAGAACGCATCAATATCTCTCACACATTTCTTTGAGTCCCTCAGGAAGAGTACCTCTTACATGGTTAGAGATACCGCTTATTGAGGGAGGCAAGCATGAATGTAGATTGAGGATTCTGGCTTACTAAGATTCTAGGTGGTCCTGGGGGAAAGCTGGTTCTTGGTTAGCTTGTGGCTGTGCCTGGAAATGAAGTTGCTCCAGATCTCACAGCAGGGCATGATATGTATTCTCAGGAACAATAGCTGCAAATATGGGTCCAAACCAGGGAACTGTCGCCTGGGAAGTCTAGGAGGAGGGTGCCACTACGGCCTGTATAGGAAGAGAGAATGGAAAGAACAGTGGGAGAGACTATGCCAGGCTGGAAAGGACTAGTTTTCATAACGTGGCAGTAACAATGGTAGCTGAGAATTAGGTCTGGTGGTAGATTAGGTCCCCTTACTCATTGTCCAGAAGATATTTAAGAAATATGTTCTCATACTTACATGTCCCATTTATCTACGATATTGGAATTCTGATTTAATTAGGACAAGAAAATATTAGTGTTGTTGATATTACTACGAGTACATTGTTGGCACTGAGGATTGAACCCAGAGCCTTGTGCATGCTAAGCACATGCTCTACCAGTAAGCTACACCTCCATCCCCTATTACTAATTCTTATACCTACAATAATTATAATACTTTAACCAATTTGGTTTTAGGATTCTTACTTTCTTGAAAATTATGGGTTTGAAGAGAAGTACCAGATTTTATTTTTCTAAAATACTGCTCATGGTACTTCCCAATCAAAAGTTGTAATAAAACAATTGTTATGGCACAAAAGAACCCCAAATTTGAAAGTGTGTTTCTTAGTAGCATTGGTTATCACATTCTGGTTTTCTTTAATTTCATTTTCTCTGTTAACACTAGGGGGCAACAGTACACCATGCAGGGACTCATGTACCATTTCTTTTTTTTTTTTTTTTTTTTTGGTGATGGGGATGGAACTCAGGACCTTGCAAGGCAAGCATGCTACCACTGAGCTAAATCCCCAGCCCTGATATATCATTCTTAAAAGCTCAGACATTATTTCTGCTCAAATTTTATTGGCCAAAGAAAGTCTTTGACTATACTTTTTAAAATTTATACTTTATGGCTATACTAATTATTTAATTTGAATTAAGACATTTTATTAGTGCATGTTTACATATTCTTAACTTTAATATAGTAGGGAAGAATATCCTAGCCTGGGAACAAAAAACCAAATATATTGGGTAAACAACAGTAATGAAACTAAGAATCTTTTCAAAATTTCCAGCTCTCCATTTTTTCCTTAGGACTTTAGACCTTCCTTGTTCTGTTGTGTTTTTTTCTCATATTATGTATTGTCTTTTCATATCATATAATTGATTTTATTATTTATACTTAATCTCACAGGAATATAAAACCACAGGGCAGAGGTTTCTTTTTGTCTGTAATTGCTCTATTCTATATTTACGTTGCTTTGAGCAATGCTTGTGTCATAGTAGGCATGTTCAATAAATATATATTGAATGAATCAAAAACCAATTGATCATGCATCACTTTCTTCTTACACAAATAGCTCACTATTACAGTATTCTGTGTATGGATAAAGAGACGATAACATGGTTTAGAGAAATTACTTTCTGTGGTTATTTAAAATCATACTATCTAGGGAAGTCTTTGTTATGTAGGATATCTTACTGAGATAATGAACTATTCTTTTAAACTTAGGCACTTCTAAAGCATCATGATAATAAACAGATTGGTAATATTGTTTATTGCATTGTCTTTACAGGTAGAGTCATAAACATAATGGTAAACATAATAGAAAGTAATTTATTTTATCTTTTTTACTTTTAAAAGTTTTTGGCTTTTTTCTCTTATTGCATATTAATTTTACAAAATATTGGGGTTTCGATCTGTATATTTTGATTGTATTTGTCACCTTCTCTCACATACCCCCCCTTTATTCTTTTCTCCTTGTCTAAATTACAGTCTCCTTTACTTTTATATCATCTTTTTTAGATTTCACATATTAGGTAGAACATGAAATACTTGCCTTCCTGAGTCTGGCTTATTTTGCTCAACATGATCTCCAGTTCCATTCATTTTCCTGCAAACGAAAAAATTTCATTTTTTTTAATGGCTGGATAATACTCCATTGTGTATATATACTACATTTCCTTTACCCATTCATTTGTTGATGGGCACCTGGGCTGGGTTCATTCTTGGCTATTGTGAATTGTGTTGCAATGAACACGGGTGTGCAGATATCTCTATTACATGCTGACTTTAATTACCTCTGGTGTCTACCAATGAGCAGTAGAGTTAGATCCAATAGTGGGTCTGGTTTTAGTGTTTTGAGGAGCCTCTATACTAATTTCCATGGGGACCTTGCTAATTTACATCCCCACCAGTAATGTAGAAGTATTCTTTTTCCCAGCACCCTTGTCAGCATTTTTTTATTTGTTTATTTTAATACTGGGGATTGAAACCCAGGGCCTTCACACTAAGTTACAGCCCCAGCCCTTTTAAATTTTTATTTTGAGATGGAGTCTTGGTAAGTTGTCAGGCTGTACTCAAACTTCTGATCCTTCTGTGTCAGCCTCCCAGAGTGCTGGCATTACAGGCATGATTGACCACTGCCCGGCTTGTTTTTTGGCATTCTTGATGATAGCCATTTTGACTGGCGTGAAATGGAATTTCAAGTTTTGATTTGCATTTCCAAAATGGCTAAAGATACTGAACACTTTTTTATATACTAATTGGCCCTTCTACTTCTTTTGAAAAGTGTCTGTTCAATTCATTTACCAATTTATTGATTGGATTATCTGATTTTTTTGATATTACATTTTTGAGTTCTTTATATATTCTAGATATTAATTCTTTGTTAGAAGAGTAGCTGGTAAAGATTTTTCTTCCATTCTGTAGGCTGTCTCTTCACTAGTTGTTTCCCTTGCTGTGCAGAAACTTCATTTTGATGTAGTCCCACTTATTGATTCTTGCCATATTTCCTATGCTATTGGAAATCTTTGGTTGTGCCTATGGCTTTCACATGTTCCCCTCGTGTCTTCTAGCAGTTTTAAAATTTCAGGTCTTATATCTAGGTTTTTGACTCATTTTGAATTGATTTCCATACAGGGTGAGAGATACGGATCTAGTTTCAATCTTGTATATATGAATATACAGTCTCCCCCACACCATTTGCTATAAAGGATATCTTTGCTCCAGTGTACCTTTCTGGCCCCTTTGTCAAAAACCAGATAGCTATAGACACATGAGTTTGTTTTTATGTTCTGTTTTATTCAGTTGGTCTATGTGTCTATTTTTTTTTTTTTTTGCCAGTACCATCTTTTTCTCTCCCTACAGTTTTGTCTTTAATTTGAAATAAGGTATTGTGATGCCTCCAGCCTTACTTGTTTTGCTTAGGATTCCTTTGGCTCTTCTGGATCTTTTGTGTTTCCATATGGATTTTAAGATTTTTTTTTTCCAGTTTGGTTTTTGTTATTTTGATGGGGATCACATTGAGTTTGTAGATTGCTTTTGGAAATATGAACTTTTTATTTTTTAAACTAAAATATTTTGGGGGGCTGTTGAGACAGGGTCTCACTATGTAGTTAAGGCTGTCCTTGGGGTGGAGATTTAGCTCAGTGGTTAGAGTGTTTGCCTTGCAAGCACAGGGCCCTGAGTTCGATCCCCAGCACCAAAAAAAAAAAAAAAAAGGCTGTCCTTGAACTTACTATGTCACCTAGGCTGGCCTCAAACTCGAGGTGATCCTCCTGCCTCAGCCTCCCGAGTACTGGGATTGCAGGCATGTGCCACCACATCTGGCTATGATCCTTTTAAAAATATTGGTGCCGTGGAATGAATATGAGAGATCCTTTCATCTTCTAACACATTTTAAAATTTCTCCACTGTTCTGAAATTTTCATTGTAGGTTTTTCCCTTCTTGGTTAGATTGATCCCTAAGTATTTAATTATTTTTTTCAAATTTTTAATTTATGTATTAGCATAAGTAGTTTCTGCCTTTTATAAGACTCTACCTTATTGACTCTCAGCCTCTACCTGCAGATTGGCGAATATTTCAAGTGGAAAGGACTCTAGAGTCAGGTTCCCCTAGGCTGGGGCTATAGTTCCGAGGTAGAGCACTTGCTTAGTACATAGAAAGCTTAAGTTTTTCCTAATTTTTGTATTTTCTAGGTATTTTATTATTTCTGAGGCAATTGTGAAAGGAATTGTCTTCTAAATTTTTTTCCCAGATAGTTCATTATTGATAGAGTATATAGAAAAGGTATTGACTTTTTAAAAAATTTATTTTTGGTGCCAGGGATCGAACTCAGGGCTTTGTACTTACAAGGCAAGCACTCTAACCACTAGGCTAAATCAGCCCTGCTATTAACTTTTTAAATGTTGATTTTTATATCCTGTTATTTTGCTGAATTCATCTATCAGCTCTAAAAGTCTTTTGGTGGAGTCTTTAGGGCTTTCTCAGTATAAGACCATATAGTTGCAAATAAGGATAATTTGACTTCTTCCTTTCCTATTTGTATCACTTTTTTCTCTTTCTTCTGCCTAAGTACTATGGCTGAAATTTCAAGCATCATAGTGAATAGCAGGAGTTTGTCTGCTTCCTGATTTTAGAGGAGATGCTTTCAGTTTTTGCCACTCAGAATAATGTTAGCTGTGGGTTTGTCTTATATATTCTATCCAGTGACGCAAACCTTTAGAGCTTTCAATGATAGAAACAGCCCACTGCAGCACGTGTGCTGTTGGTTCACCACCACCGGCCTATACTATATTGAGGTATGATTCTCCAGTTCCTAGTTTATTCAGGGCTTTTGTCCTGAAAGCAAACAAGCCTCAAGTATCTTTTGTGTCTTGAAGCTGTAGTTTCTCCTAAAAGTATGATTTAAAATCTTGATTTCCTTGTCTCCTTTCTACCTAGTTTTTATTTCTTGTATCTTTCCTCAATACCACTGTGAGATATGGTTGCTGCTACAGTGGATTTCTTCTGCAAAGCTAGCCTGCCATGTGCGAAGAATCACTTTTAGAGTAAAACCTCATCCTAGAGTTGCAGCTTACAATAATAATGGGTATTTCCTGGGGACACTGCAACTAGTTCACTGTTTATCAGTGGGGGTCCTCTTCTGCATTACTTTGTGCTTGCTGAGTCAGGTCCCCTGGCCACCTCTAAACCAGGGTTGATGTTCTGAATTGCTTTGTTCTTTTTTCTACACTGTCTTCAGTTTCTTCATGCTTTTCAGCTTTCCTGTTGGGTCTTTCTTGATTCCTGGAGCTCTCCTCTTTCTCCTTACTTCTTTTCCAACTGTCTCAATTCCAGGTCCTGGAGAGGCTGTGAATGGCTGCCATCTTCTACTCTGCCACCTTGTCCGCTTCCTACTTTATCTTTTCATTGTCACTGTGACAGTGCTAGAGATCAAACCCATGGCCTTGAGAATGCAAAGCCAGGGCTCTACCAAGAGCTATAGCTCCAGCCCCCATTTATTTTAAAAGTATACTGTTGTGGTACCAAGTTTGAGGTTGAGGTTGATGCTGCCGTATACACACAAGAGGGTATGAAAAGGTGTATTACTACATAATTGAGGTTTCTGGGGTAGGAAAGGGCAGGCCTCTCAACCAGGTCCAGAATGGCTTGAGGGGACTGGTAAAAGCTATGATCTGGGTCTTAATTGCACTTAAGGTGTGGGGCTGGGCTGAAGGATAGAGCACAGACTTTCTTATCAGCTTGTCCAGGTGTGGGGCACCAGGAAAGAGGTGTCAGGGGCTTAAAAGCTGTCAGCAAGTTGAGCATGGTGGCACACTCCTGTACTCTCAGCTTCTTGGCAGCACGAGATAGGAATATGGCTTGAGCCTATGATTTTGGGACTCAAGGAGAGCTTGTCTTAAAAAAAAAAAAGCTGTCTTGGGGCTGGGGATTTAGCTCAG